>VCHN02000123.1:0-65334 GCA_007115665.2 Sequoiadendron giganteum | reverse complement strand
GAATGTTGAATTTACATCAATTATATGTTGAGTTCGATGAAAACTTGATTTTAAGGCTATGTTGCAGCTTTGTCACATGAACTCCCAATTTCACTAACATTCAATCATGTTTGGAGAACTTTGATTTAAGATTGTGTTTTAGATCACTATTAAGAACACTTATTTTCTATCACTTTTCATGAATGTTTAATTTCCATCGATTTAATGTCAATTTCAACGAAACCTGATAGAAAATAAAGGTTCTTAATAGTCATCTACAACACAATTCTAAATAAAAGTACTCCAAACATGGTTGATTGTGGGTGAAAAATGCGAGTTCGCATGAGACATCCACACATAGCCTAAAAATCAAGTTTTCGTTGAACTCGACATTAAATCATTGGAAAATCAACATTAACGAAAACCAATAGAAAATAAAGGTTCTTAGTAGTTATCTACAACACAATCATAAATCAAAGTTCTCCAAACATGGTTGATTATGGGTGAAAAATCTTAGTTCGCATGACAAAGCTCCAATTGAGCCTTGAAATTAGGTTTTCATCGAACTCAACATTAAATCGTTGGAAAATCAGCATTTACGAAAAAATTGATAGAAAATAAAGGTTCTCAATAGTCATCTAGAACACAATCCTAAATCAAAGTTCTCCAAAATTGGTTTATTGTAGGTGAAAAATGGGATTTTGCATGAAAAAGCTGCAACATAGCCTTAAAATAAGGTTTTCGTCGAACTCGACATTAAATCAAAAGAAATTAAGCATTCACAATTATTGATAGAAAAGAAAGGTCTTAATAGTCATCTACAACACAATCGTAAATCAAAGTTCTCCAAAATTCGTAGATTATGGTTGAACATTCACGAAAATTGATAGAAAATAAAAGTTCTTAATAGTCATCTACAACACAACCCTAAATCAAAGTTCTCCAAACATTGTTGATTATAGTTGAAAAATGGGAGTTCACGTGACACAGCTGGAATGTAGCCTTGAAATCACAATTTCGTAAAACTCAACATTCATGGAAACCAATAGAAAATAATGTTTCTTAATATTCATCTACAACATAATCCTAAATCAATGTTCAACAAACATGGTTGATTGTGAGTGAAAAATGAGAGTTCGTTTACACAGTTGTAATGTAGCATTAAAATCAGGTATTCGTCGAACTCCACATTTAATCGAAGGAAATTCAACATTCACAAAAATAAATAGAAAATAAACATTCTTAATAGTCATCTACAACATAACCCTAAAAAAAATTCTCCAAAGATGGTTGATTATGGATGAGAAAAGCGAGTTTGTGTGATACATCTGCAACGTAGCCTTAAAATTAGGTTTTCATCAAACTCCACATTAAATCGATTGAAATTTAACATTTATGAAAATCGATAGAAAATAAAGGTTCTTAATAGTCATCTACAACACAATACTAAATCAAAATACTCCAAACATGGTTGATTGTGGATGAAAAATGCGAGTTCGCATGACACATCTGCACATAGCCTTAAAATAAGGATTTCATCGAACTCGACATTAAATCGTTGGAAAATCAACATTAACGAAAACCAATAGAAAATCAAGGTTCTTAATAGTCATCTACAACACAATCCTAAATCAGATTTCTCCAAGCATGGTTGATTGTTTATGAAAAGTGGGATTTCCCATGACACATTTGCAATGTAGTATTAAAATCAGTTTTTCTGTGAAGTTGACATTAAATCAATGGAAATTCAACATTGACGAAAACCCATATAAAATAAAGGTTCTTAATAGTCATCTACAATGTTATTTTAAATCAAATTTCTTCAAACACGGTTGATTGTAGGTGAAAAATGGGAGTTCGCATAACATTGCTCCAACAAAGCCTTAAAATCAGATTTTCATCAAACTCAACATTAAATTGAAGGAAAATTCAACATTAAAAAAAAGTGATAGAAAATAAAGGTTCTTAATAATCATCTAAAACAAAATCCCAAATAAAAGTTATGCAAACATGGTGGATTGTGGGTGAAAAATGAGAGTTCTCGTAACAAAGATGCAACGTAACCTTAAAATTAGGTTTTCATCGAACTCAACATTAAATCTATGAAAATTCAACATTCATGAAAACTAATAGAAAATTAAGGTTCTTAATAGTCATCTACAACAAAATCCTATATCAAAATTCTCCAAAAATGGTTGATTGTGGGTGAAAATGCGGTTCGCGTGACATACATAGCCTTAAAATCAAGGTTTCTTCGAATTTTACATTAAATCAATGGAAATTCAACATTCATGAAAAGTAATAGAAAATAAAGGTTTTTAATCAAAGTACTCCAAACATGGGATTGTGTTGTAGATGACTATTAACAACCTTTATTTTCTATCTGTTTTTGTGAATGTTGAAATTCCATCGATTTAATGTCGAAATCAACGAAGACCTGATTTTAAGGCTACATTGTAGTATTCTCATGCGAAATCCCATATTTCACCCAGAATCAGTCATGTTTTGAGAACTTTGATTTAGGATTGTTTTGTAGATGACTATTAATAACCTTTATTTTCTATCGGTTTTTTTGAATGTTGATTTTCTTTAGATTTAATGTCGAGTTCAATGAAAATTCTGATTTCAAGACTACATTGCAGATGTGTCACGTGAACTTCCATTTTTCACACACAATCAACAATGTTTGGAGTAGTTTGATTTAGGATTATGTTATAGATGAATATTATGAATGTTCACTTTTTATCAATTTTCGTAAATGCTGAATTTCCATCGATTTAAAGTCCAGTTTCACGAAAACGTGATTTTAATGTTACGTTCCAACTGTGCCATTAAACTCCCAATTTTCACCCACAATCAACCATGTTTGGAGAACTTTGAGTTAGTATTGTGTTGTAGATGACTATTAAGAACCTTTATTTACTATCGGTTTTCGTGAATGTTTAATTTTCATCGATTTAATGTAGAGTTCGATGAAAACATGATCTTAAGGCTACATTCTAGTTTTGTCATGTGAACTCCCATTTTTCATCCACAATAAATCATGTTTGGAGAACTTTCATCTAGGATTGTGTTGTAGATGTCTATTAAGAACCTTTATTTTCTATCAATTTTCATGAATGTTGGATTTCTATTGATTTAATGTTGAGTTCAATGAAAACCGTATTTTAAGGTTACGTTGCAATTGTCTCATGTGAACTCCAATTTGTCACCCACAATCAACAATGTTTGGAGAGATTTTATTTAGGATTGTGTAGTTAATGACTATTAAGAACCTTTATTTTCGATTCAATTTTCGTAAATGTTGAATTTTCATCAATTTAATGTTGAGTTCAATTAAAACCTGATTTCAAGGCTACGTTGCAGTTGTGTCACGCGAACTACCATTTTTTCACCCGCAATCAACCATGTTTGGAAATTTTTCATTTAGGATTAGGTTCTAGATGACTATTAAAAACCTTTATTTTCTATCAATTTAAAGTTAAGTTCAATGAAAACCTGATTTTAAGGCTACGTTGTAGCTGTGTCATGCGAACTCCCATTTTCACCCACAATCAACAATATTTGGAGAACTTTGATTTAGTAATGATTTTGTAGATGACTATTAAGAACCTTTATTTTGTATAGGTTTTTGTGAATGTTCAATTTCCATCTATTTAAAGTTGAGTTTGACGAAAACGCAATTTTAAGGCTACGTTGCAGACGTGTCACATGAACTCCCATTTTTTATGCCTAATGAACCATGTTGGGAGAACTTTGATTTAATATTGTGTTGTAGATGACTATTAATAATATTTATTTTCTGTCGATTTTCGTGAATATTCAATTTCCATAGATTTAATGTCGAGTTAGACGAAAACCTAATTTTAAGGCTACATTGCAGACGTGTCATGCAAACTCCAATATTTTACCCATAGTCAGCCATGTTTGGAGAACTTTGATTTAGGATTATGTTGTAAATAAGTACTAAGAACCTTTATTTTCTATTGGACTTTATGAGTGTTGAATTTCCATCAATTAAGTGTCAAGTTCGACAAGAACCTGATTTGAAGGCTACATTGCAGATTTGTCACAGAAACTTTCATTTTCATCGACAATCAACTATGTTTGAAGAAATTTTATTTATGATTTTGTTCTAGATGACTATTAAGAACCTTTATTTTCTATCAGTTTTCGTGAATGTTCAATTTAAATACATTTAATTTTGAGTTTGAAGAAAATCTGATTTAAAGGCTACGTTGAAGCTTTATCATGTGAACTCCCACTTTTCACCCACAACCAATCATGTTTGGAGAACTTTAATTTAGGATTGTGTTGTAGATGACTATTAAGAACCATTTTTTTCTTTCAATTTTCGTAAATGTTGAATTTCCATCGATTTAAGTCAAGTTCGATGAAAACCTGATTTTAAGGCTACATTGCAGCTGTGTCACACGAAATCCCTTTTTTCACCCACAATCAACCATGTTTGAAGTACTTTCATTCAGGATTATGTTCTAGATAACTATTAAGAACCTTTAATTTCTATTAGTTTTTGTGAATGTTGATTTTCCATCGAGCTCAATTAAAACCTAATTTTAAGGCTACGTTGCAGCTTTGTCACACGAACTCCCATTTTTTACCAACAATTAACCATGTTTGGAGAACTTTGATTAATAATAGATTATGTTGTAGATGACTATTAAGAGCCTTTATTTTCTTTCAATATTCGTGAATGTTGAATTTCCTTTGATTTAATGTCGAGTATGACGAAAACTTGATTTCAAGGCTACGCGACAACATAATCCTAAACCAAAGTTCCCCAAACATGTTTGATCATGTGTGAAAAATGGGAGGTCACCTGACACGTCTGCAACGTAGGGCCTTAAGACGAGGTTTTCGTCAAACTCGACATTAAATCGATGGAAATTGAACATTCACAAAAACTGATATCATGTAGATCAAAGTACTCCAGACATGGATGTTTATGGGTGAAAAAAGAGAGTTTGTGTGACACAACTACAATGTAGCCTTAAAATATTATTTTCATTAAACACGACTTTAAATCGATGGAAATTCAATAGTTACGAAAATGGATAAAAAAATAAAGATCCTTCATAGTCATCTACAACACAATCTGAAATCAAATTTATCCAAACATGGTTGATTGGGGGTAAAAGATGGGAGTTCGCATGACACAGCTGCAACATAGCCTTAAAATCAGGTTTTCATCGAACTCGACATTAAATCGATGGAAATTCAACATTCACAGAAACCAATAGAAAATAAAGGTTTTTAATAGTCTCATCTACAAAATAATCCTAAATCAAAGTTCTCCAAACATGGTTACTTATGCGTTAAAAATAGTGTTCACGCACGACACATCTACAACGTAGCCTTAAAATAAAGGTTCTTAATAGTTATCTACAACATAATACTAAATCAAAGTACTCCAAAAACTGTTGATTATGGGTGAGAAAGGGAGTTCGTGTGACACAGCTGCAACATAAGCATAAAATCAGGTTTTCGTCGAACTCGACATTAAATCAATGGAAATTCAACATTTTCAAAAAGTAATAGAAAATAAAGTTTCTTAATAGACATCTACAACATAATCGTAAATCAAAGTTCCCCAAACATGATTTATTATGGGTGAGAAATGAGAGTTCACTTGACACAGCTGCAAAATAGCCCTCAAATTAGGTTTTCATCGAACTCAACATTATATCGAGAGAAATTCAATATTCATGAAAATCGATAAAAATGAAGTTCCTTAATATTCATCTACAACACAATCCTAAATCAAAGTTATCCAAACATGGTTGATTGTAGGTGAAAAAGGGGAGTTCGTCTGACAATTGCAACGTAGCCTTAAAATAAGGTTTTTCTCGAACTCGACACTAAATCGATAAAAATTCAACGTTCATGAAAATTGATAGAAAATAAAAGTTCTTAGTATTCATCTACAACACAATCCTAAATCAAAGTTATCCAAACATAGTTGATTGTGGGTGAAAAATGGAAGTTCATGTGATAGTTGGAACGTAGCCATAAAATAAGGTTTCTGTTGAACTCGACATTAAATCGATGAAAATTCAACGTTCATGAAAACTAATAGAAAATAAAGGTTCTTAATATTCATCTACAACACAATCCTAAATCAAAGTTATCCACACATGCTTGATCGTGGGTAAAAAATGGGAGTTCGTGTGACAGTTGCAACATAGCCTTAAAATAAGGTTTTTGGCGAATTCAACATTCATGAAAACTGATAGAAAATAAAGGTTTTGAATAGTCATCTACAACACAATCCTAAATCAAAGTTCTCCAAACATGATTGATTGTGGGTAAAAAATGGGAGTTCGCGTGACCAAGATGCAACGTAGCCTAAAAATTATGTTTTTGTCAAATTCAACATCGATGAAAATTCAACATTCGTGAAAACCGATAGAAAATAAATTTTATTGATAGTCATTTACAACATAATCCTACATCAAATTTCACCAAACATGGTTGGTAGTGGGTGAAAATTTGGAGTTAGCATGATAGTGGTGCAACATAGTTCGCATGATATTGGTTTTCCCTGAACTTGACATTAAATTGATGGAAATCCAAAACTCGTGAAAACCAATAGAAAATAAACATTCTTAATAGTCATCTACAACACAATCCTAAATAAAAATTCTCAAAACATGGTTGATTGTGGGAGAAAAATGAGAGTTCACGTGACACAGTTGCAACGTAGCCTTAAAATTAGGTTTTCGATAAACTCGACATTAAATCCATGGAAAATTCAACATTCATGAAAATAGATAGAAAATAAAGGTTCTTAATAGTCATCTATAAAACAATACTAAATCAAAGTTCTCCAAACATGGTTGATTGTGGGTGAAAAATGGGAAATTGGATGACATAGCTACAATGTATCCTTAAAATCAGGTATTCGTTGAACACGACATTAAATCGATGCAAATTCAACATTTAGAAAAAAAAATAGAAAATAAAGGTTCTTAATAGTCATCTACAACATAATCCTAAATCAATGTTTTCCAAACATGGTTGATTATGGGTGAAAAATGGGAGTTTGCATGACACATCTCCAACATAGCCTTAAAATTACATTTTCATTGAACTCAATATTAAATTGATGGAAATTGAGCATTCGCAAAAACTGATAAAAAATAAATGTTATTAATAGTCATTTACAACATAATCCTAATCAAAGTTTTTCAAACATGGTTGATTATGGGTGAAAAATGGGAGTATGCATGACACGTCTGCAACATAGCTTTAAAATTACCTTTTCATTGAACTCGACATTAAATCGATGGAAATTGAGCATTCGCAAAAACTGATAGAAAATAAATGTTATTAATAGTCATCTACAACAAAATACTAAATCAAAGTTCTCCAAACATGGTTGATTATGGGTGAAAAATGGGAGTTCGTGTGACATAGCTGCAACGTAGCCTTAAAATCAATTTTTTGTCGAACTCGATATTAAATAGAAGTAAATTGAACATTCACGAAAATAAATAGAAAATAAATTTTCTTAATATCATCTACAACACAATCCTAAATCGAACCTCTCAAAACATGGTTAATTAAGGGTGAAAATTGGGAGTTCCCATGACACAAATGCATCTTAGCCTTAAAATCAGGTTTTTGTTGAACTCGACATTAAATCGATGGTTATTCAACATTGACAGAAACCGATAGAAAATAAAGGTTCTTAAGAGTCATCTACAACACAATACTAAATCAAAGTTCTCCTAACATGGTTGATTGTGGGAACAAATGGGAGTTTGCATGACGAAGCTGCTATGTAGCCTTAAAATCAAGTTTTCATCAAACTCAACATCAAATCGATGGAAATTCAACGTTCATGAAAACTAATCGAAAATAGAAGTTCTTAATACTCATCTACAACACAATACAAAATAAAAGTTCTCCAAAGATGGTTGATTGTGGGTGAAAATTCAGAGAGGTTTCCTTCGAACTTGACAATAAGTCGATGTAAGTTCAACATTTAAGAACACCAATAGAAAATAAATAGTGCAAATAGTCATCTACAAACGAATCCTAAATCAAAGTTCACCAAACATGGTTGATTATGGGTGAAAAACGGAAGTTGACGTGACATATCTGCAACGTTGCCTTAAAATTGGATTTTTGTCGAACTCGACATTAAACCGATGGAATTTCAACATTTATAGAAACCGATAGAAAATAAAGGTACTTAATAGTCATCGACATCATAATAGTAAATCAAAATTCTCCAAACATGCATTATTGAGGGTGAAAAATGAGAGTTCGTATGACACAACTGCAACGTAGCCTTAAAATCAGGTTTTCATCGAACTCTACATAAATTGATTGAAATTATACATTCACCAAAACTGATTTTAAATAAAGGTTCTTAGTAAGTCTACAACACAATTCTAAATCAAAGTTCTCCAAACATGGATGTTTGTGTGTGAAAAATGCAAGTTCGTATGACACAACTGTAATGTAGCCTTAAAATAGGGTTTTTGTCAAACTCGACAATAAATCAATGGAAATTCAACATTCACGAAAAATGATAGAAAATAAAGGTTCTTAATAGTCATCTACAACACAATCCTAAATCAAAATTCTCCAAACATGGTTGATTGTGGGTGAAAAATAGGAGTTCGCATGACATAGATGCAATATATCCTTATAATCAGCTTTTCGTTGAACTCAATTTTAGATCAATGGAAATTAAACATTCACAAAAACCGATAGGAAATAAAGGTTCGCAATAGTCATATACAATAGAATCCTAAATAAAAGTTATCCAAACATGGCTAATTGTGGGTAAAAAATTGGAATTCATGTGACAAAGCTGCAACATAGCGTTAAAATAAGGTTTTCGTCGAACCCGACATTTAATCGATGGAAATTCAACATTCACAAAAATAAACGAAAAATAAAGGTTCTTGATAGTCATTTACAACATAATTATAAATCAAAGTTCTCCAAACATGGTTGATTATGCATGAAAAACGGTAGTTGATGTGACACGTCTGCAATGTAATCTTAAAATGAGGTTTTTGTCGAACTTGACATTATATCGATGGAATTTGAACATTCACCAAACCGATAGAAAATAAAAGTTCTTAATTGTTATCTACAACACAATCCTTAATCAAAGTTCTCCAAGCATGGTTGATTGTGGGCGAGAAATGAGACTTTGCGTTACATAGCTACAATATAGATCGATCAAAATTCAACATTCACGAAAATTGATAAAAAATAAATGTTCTTAATAGTCATATAAAAATTAAATCAATGTTATCCAAACATGGTTGATTGTGGGTGATAACTGGGAGTTCACGTGACAAAGTTGCAACGTATCCTTAAAATCAAGTTTTCGTTGAACTCGACATAAAATCGATGGAAATTCAACATCCACGAAAACTAATAAAAAATAAAGGTTCTTAATTGTCATGTACAACACAATCCTAAATCAAAGTTCTCACAACATGTATGTTTGTGGGTGAAAATGCGAGTTCATGTGACACAACTACAACGTAGCATTAAAATCAGGTTATCGTCAAACTCGACATTAAATCGATGGAAAATCAACATTCACGAAAACCAATAGAAAATAAAGGTTTTTAATAGTCATCTACAACACAATCCTAAATCAAAGTTTTTCAAATATGGTTGATTAAGGGTGAAAAATGGGAGTTCTCGTGACACAGTTCTAAACTAGCATAAAAATTAGGTTTTCGTCAAACTCGACATTAAATCGATGGAAAACTGTTAGAAAATAAAGCTTCTTAATAGTCATCTACAACAAAATCCTAAATCAAAGTTCTTCAAACATGGTTGACTGTGGGTAAAAAATAAGAGTTCACGTGACAAAACTGCAACGTAGCCTTAAAATCTATTTTTTTTCGAAGTCGACATTAAATCGATGGAAATTCAACATTCATGAAAATCGAAAGAAAATAAAGGTTCCTTAATAGTCGTCTACAAGACAATCCTAAATAGAAGTTCTGCAAAAATGGTTGATTGTTGGTGAAAAATGGGAGTTCGCGTGAGGCAACTGTAAGGTACCCTTAAAATCAGGTTTTCTTTGAACTCGACATTAAATCAATGGAAATTGAACATTCATGAAAACCCATATAAAATAAAGGTTCTTAAAAGTCCTCTACAACATAATTTTAAATCAAAGTTCTCCAACTGCAATATAGCCTTAAAATAAGGTTTTCGTCGAACTTGACATTAAATCGATGGAAATTAAGCGTTCACGAAAAGTGATAGAAAATAAATGTTCTTAATAGTCATCTACAATGCAACCTTAAATGAAAGTTCTCCAAACATGATTGATTGTTGGTGAAAAATGGGAGTTCGTGTGACAAAGCCGCAACATAGCCTTAAAATCAAGTTTTCATCGAACTCAACATATAATCGATGTAAATTAAACATTCACGAAAACCAATAGTAAATAAAGTTTCTTACTAGTAATCGACAACACAATCCTAAATAAAAGCTATCCAAAACATAGTTTATTGTGGATGAAAAATGGGAGTTTGTGTGACACAGCTGCAATGGAGCCTTAAAATCAGGTGAGCCTTAAAATCAGGTTTTATTGAATTCGATATTAAATTGATGGAAATTCAACATTCAAAAAAATGATAGAAAATAATGCTTTCACATATGCTTATTTCATTTTATTTTTATTATTATTTTTTTTTGTTATTTATAGGCAACTTCCAAGGGCCCGATTTCACCTACCCTTAATCACTACTTTCCCAAATGAATCTTTCTCTCACCCAAGCATGGTGCCAACTTGGTTTTGCTCAATCACAACGGTATCCTCAGCTAATTTAGCTACTTCTATTAAACCTTGTATTCATTGCAGCAGGTACAGGAAAATGAGATGCCTTAATTTGGAAGAAAAACATCAAGTATCGCATTAATTTTCTTGCAGGCTGGTGTAACTACCCTTACCATCAAACATAATCATCAACTCTAGATTTTATGGGACAAGAAAAGACCAATAAATAAACTCGTCTTTGCACACACTCAAGTCACAAGCGTCCATTGGCCAACAGTGGTGCCTGACAATCTCCACTGCCCATTCAGCTGAACTCTTCGTACGCCTAACCTCACTATCTACACACCACCTCTGGTACAAGTAGATGAAACATTGATTCACAAGAAAATTACATCCATGATGAGACATCTCCTCAACATACTTCGAGAAGCCTCCATTTTTTTTTAAAAAGGAATTCTTTTCAATTAATGCTAGAGATAAAGCGATATCCTAAACGGAAGATATTGCTGGCTGAAAGCTCTTTGTTCTTTTCTCTGATGAAGATTGTAACCATTCGACTTCTAAACGATGTGAAATGCTGAGGAGAGATGGGGAGAAAAATGAGGGTGATGACAGAGGACTCATCATAAAATACTACCGTAGGATTTATCACTGTGTAAATCCCAGGACTTTGCAGGCATGAAGATACAGTAAGCAATGGTGTTAATTAATGTTTGGACCCATGAAGAAGACAAGCATCACTCTAACTAGTGACGATTAACATTTCGTATGTGAATGTTAGCATCTAAAAGTTTCTAGTGTCACAACCTTGTGTAATATCTGAGTGCGGGCGCAAAGGTAATTGGTGCAGCCTAATAACTTGGCTCTGGTAAATCTGACAATCGATGGATTAGTGAAGATGAGGGTAAGTCATAAATGATATCAAGTTGCAGGTGATGGATATTGTTGATTATCAGCAAGCAAGGAGATGGCCATGCACCATAAGCAGTTGCCTAATCATTAACATTATCATATAGTAACCTTTCATCTTCTCTTGGTTGTTATTTTTTATTTATTTGTGGTTTTGTTTTTTTTTTTATCAAGACTGGTTTAGTACCCTTTGTAACAGTGATATTTGTTAAGAAGAAATAGATGTAATCCTTTTTACTGATAATCCTTTTGAATAATAGAATCGCCTTTTCAATAAAACAATATATTTAGTGCTGAGATCTCTTGCTTGATTGAAAATACATCTAATTATTCTGGATTGATTGAAAATAACAATTGGGTTTTACTTCCGGGAACAACATGCAACCCACCCACTTTGAGCATCTTATTTCTCCAACGGCTACCTACTCGGGCATAGTTTATTTCTACCCCCAACAAGATACAATAACCATTCACTTACTAACTCCCTTAATTTTGAAATAGCATTAAACCAAAATTTGTTTAGTTTCTGTTAATTTTACTACCACCATGAACATAAAACTATTTAAATTATTCTATTTAGTAACATCAATGATCAAAGGTCTCTATCATCATAAATAACCATTTTTTCTTTTTAATTTGCTAACAATAAGGCAACAATATTGCAATGTATGCTTTACAAAATGAATGCCTCAAAGAAGGTAAATGATTCCAATATCTCACTCAAGAATATTACAAAGTAAAGTATTATAATGCAAGCATTTTGGAAGAGGAATTTCCCTTGCTTCATTACGACGAATACCATTTTCCTATCTAAACTCTCATTATTACTATAATATTTAGAAACTAAATGACTAATAGACCAATGCATAAGGGCTTGCTCTCCACCCTACCGTAATGGTGTCATGGAGCCTCGTGGGCTCTAGGCATACCCCCGAGCATGAAATCTATTAACCCCAAGATGATAGATGGAGTTTTCTCAAATTTTACACAAAGATCAAAACAACATGGCATCAAATTTCATATATATAGGCTCTCCACCCAACATAATCAACAAGATCTGCACAAATTTCTTACCCTCCTAGGACAAAATAAACAAGGTAGAGAAACTTATGTTTTTGTTTAGATGAGGGGATTGAGCTCTTCCATCCTCCATTCCTCTCCCAACCAATCTAGCTTGCGCACCATATTCTAAGAGGGATTCTCCTCTCCTCCTCTCCCCTTCTTTCCAACTACACCAAAATTCTCCAAAAGGAGAAGTGGGTAACACCCCACTCATTCTTTTCCTTCCCAATATATAGAAGCTTCAACTTGCAAATCTTGGATGGGGATGTGTGGGGTGTCCTTTTCGTTTTCATAAATGAGGGTCTTTTCCCTTGTTAGAGAAGAAGCTTGCAGTTGGACAACCACTCAATCCTTTCAACCTCATCCTCTCCTCAAAATTCGTCACTCCTATAATGAGGACTTTTCAAGGGTCAAATCATGTCCCTGGGGCCCTAATGCATGTCCACTTGACCCCTACCACTATAGTATAGACCCTACAGGGTTTATTTTTGCATCCCAACCAAGGAATTTGACCAACAACCCTCTTTGAAGACCCACTTAAATATCCATCCGAGTTTCACACCTAGATAAGGGTTACTAATTCTAAGCCCTATTGACATCCATAAAACACATAATCAAATATCCCTTTATTATCAACCCTCATCACCTCACTTTACCAACATATTAACTTTATCTATTTCTACGCCCCAAAAAGGGTCAAATTTATATCTTGAAGAAGTCCTTTTATTTTCTTTCGATAGTTCTCCCTTCTCGTGCTAACACATTACCAACACAATCATCAGTAACAATTGTATATCACATTGATCTGTTAATTGAATATTCTAAACTCTAACTATGAAGTAATCTATTTAAAATATCAATTTGTATTCCACAGTATATTGCTGCATTTCACCTTCATGGTAATGACAATAAAACATAATACAAGCATATTGCCAAAAGGTCACCTTATTTACCATCCACAATCTATCTAATAATCAATTCAAGAAAAGCATATAACAAATTAGAGTTGTATTGAGTACATCTGAGGCATGGTCTTACACGAACACCCATTTATCCCCCACAACCAACCATGTTTGGAGAACTTCGATTTCAAATTATTTTGTAAATAACTTTTAAGAACCTTTATATTATATGGGTTTTTGTGAATGTTGAATTTCCGTCGATTTAATGTCGAGTTCAAAGAAAACCTGATTTTAAGGCTACGTTGCAACTGTGTCATGCGAACTCCCACTTTTCACCAACAATCAACCATGTTTGGACAACTTTGATTTAAGACTGTTTTGTAGATGACTATTAAGATCCTTTATTTTCTATTCATTATCGTGAATGTTGAATTTCCATTAATTTAATGTCAAGTTTGATTTAAACCTGATTTTAAGGCTATGTGAAGCTGTGTCATGCGAACTCGCATTTTGCACCCACAATCAACCATGTTTTGAGAACTTTGGTTTAGAATTGTTTTGTAAATGACTATTAAGAACCTTTATTTTCTACGGTTTTCATGAATATTGAATTTCCTTCCATTTAATGACAAGTTCGACGAAAACCTGATTTTAAGGCTACGTTGCAACTTTGTCACTTGAACTCCCATTTTTCACCCACAATCAACCATATTTGCATAGCTTTTATTTAGGATTGTGTTGTAGATGACAATTAAGAACCTTTATTTTCCATCAGTTTTCATGAATTTGGAATTTCCTTCGATTTAATGTTGAGTTCGATGAAAACCTGATTTTAGGGCTACATTGCAGCTTTGTCACACGAACTCACATCTTTCACCCACAATAAATCATGTTTGGAAAACTTGTATTTAGGATTGTATTTTAGATGACTATTAAGAACCTTTATTTTCTACCGGTTTTCGTGAATGTTGAATTTCCATCGATTTAATGTTGAGTTCGATAAAAACCTGATTTTTAGGCTACCTTGCAGCTATGTCACACGAACTATCAATTTTTACCCACAATGAACCATGTTTGGAGAACTTTGATTTAGGATTGTGTTGTAGATGACTATAAAGAACTTTTATTTATATCGGTTTTCGTGAATGTTGAATTTTGATCGATTTAATGTCGTGTTTCATGAAAACCTTATTTCAAGGCTACGTTGTAGTTGTGTGACGTGAACTCCCATTTTTCACACACACCCAACCATGTTTGGAGATCTTTTGTTTAGGATTAAGTTGTAGTTTACTATTAAGAACTTTTATTTATTATTAGTTTTTGTGAATGTTTATTTTCCAACAATTTAATGTCCACTTCAACAAAAACTTGATTTTAAGGCTACATTGCAGCTGTGTCATGCAAACTCCAATTTTTCACCAATTATCGACCATGTTTAGACAACTTTGATTTATGATTGTGTTGTAGATGACTTTTGAGAACCTTTATTTTCTATCAATTTTTGTGAATGTTGAATTTTGATCAATTTAATATCGAGTTCAACGAAAACGTTATTTTAAAGCTATGTCGGAACTTTGTCACGCAAACTCCAATCTTTCACCCACATTCGACAATATTTGGAGAACTTTGATTTAGGACTGTGTTGTAGATGACTATTAAGAACATTTTATTTCTATTGGTTTTTGCAAATGTTGAATTTCCATCGATTAAATGTCGAGGTCGACGAATATCTTATTTTAAGGCTACGTTGCAAATGTGTCAACAAACTCCCATTTTCCACCCACAATCAACCATGTTTGGAGTATTTTTTGTTAGGTTTGTGTTGAAGATGACTAATAAGAATCTTTATATTCTATCAATTTTCGTGATTGTTGAATTTCCAATGATTTAATGTTGAGTTCAACGGATACCTTATTATCAGGCTACATTGCAGCTGTGTCATGTGAACTCCCATTTTTCATGCACATTCCATCATCTTTGGAGAATTTTTATTTAGGATTGTGTTGTAGATTGCTATTAAGAGCCTTTATTTTCGATCATTTTTCGTGAATGTTTAATTTCCATTGATTTAATATCAAGTTCGACGAAAGCCTTAATTTCTACCACTTTTCATGAATGTTGAATTTCCATCGATTTACTGTTGAGTTCGACGTACACGTAATTTAAAGGCTATGTTGATCCTGTCTCATGCGAACTCCCATTTTTCACCCATAATCAACCATGTTTGGAGAAATTTGATTTAGAATTATGTTGTAGATGACTCTTAATAACCTTTATTTTCTATCGGTTTTTGTGAATGTTCAATTTCCATCGATTTAATATCGAGTTCAATGAAAACTTGATTTTAAGGCTATGTTGTAATTGTGTCAGATGAACTCCCATTTTTCACCCATTTAATGTAGAGTTCGATGAAAACTTAATTTTAAGGTGACTTTGCAATTGTGTCACATGAACTCCCATTTTTCACTCAATCAACCATGTTCGGAGAACTTTTATTTAGGTTTGTGTTGTAGATGACTATTAAGAATCTTTATTTTCTATGGGTTTTCGTGAATGCTGAATTTGCATCGATTTAATGTCGAGTTCGACAAAAACCTAATTTTTCTATCACTTTTCGTGAATTTTGAATTTGCATCTATTTAATATCAAGTTCGACGTACACATGATTTTAAGGCTATGTTGTAGCTGTGTCATGCGAAATTCATTTTTCACCCATTAGCAACCATGTTTGGAGAAATTTGATTTAGAATTATGTTGTAGATACTATTAAGAACCTTTATTTTCTATCGGTTTTTGTAAATGTTGAATTTCCATCGATTTAAAATCGAGTTCAATGAAAACTTGATTTTAAGGCTATGTTATAGTTGTGTCACACGAACTCCCGTTTTTCACCCACAATCAACCATGTTTGGATAACTTTGGTTTAACATTTTGTTTTAGATGACTATTAAGAACCTTTATTTTCTATCGGTTTTCGTGAATGTTGAGTTTCCATTGATTTAATGTTGAGTTCATCAAAAATATGGTTTTAAGACTAAGTTGTAGTTGTGTCACGCGACTACCATTTTTCACACACAATCAACCATGTTTTGATAACTTTGATTTAGGATTATTTTCTAAATGAATATTAATAACCTTTACAAATTGCTATTGGTTTTCGTGAATGTTGCATTTCCATCTATTAAATGTCGAGTTCGATGAAAAAACCTTATTTTAACGCTACGTTGCAGCTTTGTCATGCAAACTCCCATTTTTCACCCACAATCAACCATGTTTGGAGAACTTTTATTTAAGATTGTGAGATGACGATTAAGAACCTTTATTTTCTATTGATTTTCGTGAATGTTGAATTTCAATCGATTTAATGTCCAGTTTAACTAAAACCTGATTTTAAGGTTGCGTTGCAACTGTGTCACACAAACTCCCATTTTAATTCCACAATCAACCATGTTCGGAGAACTTTGATTTAAGATTGTGTTGTAGATTACTAGTAAGAACCTTTATTTTCTATTGGTTTTCGTGAATGTTGAATTTACATCGATTATATATTTATTTCGATGAAAACTTGATTTTATGGCTACGTTGCAGTTTTGTCACATGAACTCCCATTTTTCGCCAACAATCAATCATGTTTGGAGAACTTTGATTTAATATTGTGTTGTAGATTACTAGTAAGAACCTTTATTTTCTATTGGTTTTCGAGAATGTTGAATTTACATCAATTATATGTTGAGTTTGACTAAAACTTGATTTGAAGGCCACGTTGCTGCTTTGTCACACGAACTCCCACTTTTCACTAACAATCAATCATATTTGGAGAACTTTGATTTAAGATTGTGTTGTAGATGACTATTAAGAACATTTATTTTCTATCACTTTACGTGAATGCTTAATGTCTATCGATTTAACATCAAGTTCGATGAAAACCTGATTTTAAGGTTATGTTGCAACTGTGTCACATGAACTCACATTTTTCACTTACAATCAACCATGTTTGGAGTACTTTTATTTAGTATTGTGTTATAGATGCGTATTAAGAACCTTTATTTTCTATCGGTTTTTGTGAATGTTTAATTTCCATTGATTTAATGTTGAGTTCAATGAAAAGTTGATTTTAGGCCTACATTTTAGCTGTGTCACGTGAACTCCCATTTCTCACGCACAATCAACCATATTCGGATAACTTTGATTTAATGTCGAGTTTCGTGTAAACTTAATTTTAAGGCTAGGTTTGCAGTTGTGTCACGTGAACTTCCATTATTCACCCACAATGAACCATGTTTTGATAACATTGATTTAGGATTGTGTTGTAGATGACCATTAAGAACACTTATTTTCTATTGATTTTTCTCAATGTTGAATTTCCATCAATTTAATGTCGAGTTCGACAAAAATCTGCTTATAAGGCTACATTCAACTATGTCACACGAACTCCCATTTTTCACCAACAAACAACTATATTTGGAAACTTTGATTTAGTATTGTGTTGCAGACGACTATTGGGAAATTTTATTTTCTATCGATTATCGTGAATGTTGAAATTCCATCAATCTAATGTCGAGTTCGACGAAAACCTGATTTTAAGGCTATGTGCAGTTGTGTGATGCAAACTCACATTTTGCACCCACAATCAACCATGTTTGGAGAACTTTGATTTAGAATTGTGTTGTAGATAAATATTAAGAACCTTTATTTTCTATCGGTTTTCGTGAATATTGAATTTTCTTCCATTTAATGACAAGTTGGACGAAAACCTGATTTTAAAGCTACGTTGCAGCTTTGTCACGTGAAGTCCCATTTTTCACCAACAATCATCCATGTTTGCATAGCTTTTATTTAGGATTGTGTTGTAGATGATTATTAAGAAGCTTTATAATGTTGAGTTCGATGAAAAGCTAATTTCAGGGCTATGTTGCAGCTTTGTCACGCGAACCCCCATTTTTCACCCACAATAAATCATGTTTGGAGAACTTGTATTGTAGATGACTATTAAGAACCTTTATGTTCTATCGATTTTCTTGAATGTTGAATTTCCATCAATTTAATGTCGAGTTCGATAAAAACCTAATTTTTAGGCTACCTTGTAGCTATGTCATACGAACTTTGATTTCCTTCCATTTAATGACAAGTTGGATGAAAACCTGATTTTAAGGCTATGTTGCAGCTTTGTCACGTGAGGTCCCATTTTTCACCCATAATCAACCATGTTTAGAAAACTTTGATTTAGAATTGTGTTGTAGATGACTATTAAAAACCTTTATTTTCCATCGGTTTTCGTGAATTTGGAATTTCCTTCGATTTAATGTTGAGTTCGACGAAAACTTGATTTCAGGGCTACATTGCAGCTTTATGACGCGAACTCCCATTTTTCACCCACAATCAACAATTTTTTGAGAATTTTATTTAGGTTTGTGTTGTAGATGACTGTTAAGAGCATTAAATCGACCGAAATTCAATATTCAGTTAAACCGAGAGAAAATAAAGGTTCTTAGTAGTCATCTACAACACAATACTAAATCAAAGTACTCCAAACATGATTGATTTGTTGGTAAAAAATGCAAGTTCGCATGACACATCTGCACATAGCCTTAAAATCAGTTTTCGTTGAACTCAACATTAACGAAAACCAATAGAAAATAAAGGATCTTAATAGTCATCTACAACACAATCCTAAATCAAAGTTCTCCAAACATGGTTTTTTATGGGTGAAAAATCTGAGTTCGCATGACAAAGCTCCAATGGAGCCTTAAAATCAGGTTTTCATCGAACTCGACATTAAATCGTTGGAAAATCAACATTCACAAAAAATTGATAGAAAATAAAGGTTTTGAATAGTCATCTAGAACACAATCATAAATCAAAGTTCTCCAAGGGTTGTTAATTGTAGTTGAAAAATGGGAGTTCGCGTGACAAAGCTGCAACATAGCCTTAAAATAAGTTTTTCGTCAAACTCGACATTAAATCGATGGAAATTCAGCATTCACAAAAATTGGTAAAAAATAAAGGTTCTTAATAATCATCAACAACACAATCGTAAATCAAAGTTCTCCAAACTTCGTAGATTATGGTTGAACATTCATGAAAACCGATAGAAAATAAAGGTTCTTAATAGTCATCTACAACACAACCCCAAATCAAAGTTCTCCAAACATTGTTGATTGTAGTTGAAAAATGGGAGTTCTCATGACACATCTGCAACGTAGTCTTGAAATCTCGATTTCGTCAACCTCGACATTAAATCGATGGAAATTCAATATTCATGGAGACCAATATAAAATATGGATTCTCAATATTCATCTACAACATAATCCTAAACCAAAGTTCTCCAAACATGGTTGATTATGGGTTGAAAATGGGAGTTCACGTGACACATTTGCAACGTAGCCTTAAAAGTAGGTTTTTGTCGAACTCGACAATAAATCGATATAAATTCAACATTCACAGAAATTGATAGAAAATAAAGGTTCTTAATAGTCATTTACAACACAATATTAAATCAAAGTTCTCCAAACATGGTTGATTGTGGGTGAAAAATCGGAGTTTGCGTGACACAGCTCCAACATAGCCTTAAAATTTGGATTTTGTCGAACTCGACATTAAATCGATGGAAATTCAACATTCATGAAAGCCAATAGAAATAAGAGGTTCTTAATGTTCATCTACAAAATAATCCTAAATCAAAGTTCTCCAAACATGGTTGATTGTGGGTGAAAAATGAGAGTTCGTTTACACAGTTGTAATGTAGCATTAAAATCAGGTATTCGTCAAATTCGACATTTAATCGATAGAAATTCAACATTCACAAAAATAAATAGAAAATAAAGGTTCTTAACAGTCATCTACAACGTAATCCTAAATAAAATTTCTCCAAATATGGTTTGATTATGGTTTATTTTACTGAGTGAAATAAAAGACTCATATTCTTCAATGTTGCCTTGCAGGTGGTATCCACATTGGAGATTGCAGAGAGTAAGTTCTTAAAGCTCCTCGAGGAGGGAATGGTGCTCGTCCATAGGGGAGAAACTATACATGAACAACCATGGCAGCAGGGGCAACCCAATCTGACTATCTTCATCCAAGCTTTGGAGACCTTCAAAGAAGAATTCAAACAACAGTGTAGAAAAGGAAAAGACATCAAAGAAGACAAAGGAACACAGCAATCTACCAATGCAAAGTATGAGGTTGAAGAGCCCTTCTCTAAAGATGAGTTGGAAGCTATCAATGCACTAGTCGCTTGGAACTTTAGAAGACTAAAGCGACAATAGGAAGTTGGAGTCGCAAGAAATCCTTGCATTCAACACTCTTTTGTCTAGCTGTTCATTTGTTTTCTAATGTAGTGTCCAACTATTCATGTATAGACCAACTGTAATTGTTGTTTTTCTATTTATGCTACAAGTTGTACAACTCTATATGTTAACTTTTGTCCGCACTTTTGCTGCAAATTCAAGGCTGTTATGGTTTAGGACTGTATTTGTGACTTTGTAAGTATAGGCAACAGGTGCTATTGAATGTTGTATCCTCAATATGTTTGACTTATCATTAATACAAAAAAATGTTGAATTTCCATCGATTTAATGTCAAGTTTGATGAAAACTTGATTTTATCGCTACTTTGTAGCTTTGTCACTAGAACTCCATTCTTTTACCCACAATTAACCATGTTCCGGGAAATTTGATTTAGGATTTTGTTGAAGATGACTATTAAGATACTTTATTTTCTATAGGTTTTCGTGAATATTTAATTTTCATCGATTTATTGTCGAGTTTCACGAAAACCTAATTTTAAGACTACGTTGCAGCTGTGTCACGTAAACTCTCATTTTTCACCAACAATGAGCCATGTTTGGAGAACTTTGATTAAGGATTGTGTTGTAGACAACTATTAAGAACCTTTATTTTCTATCAATTTTCGTGAATGTTGAATTTCCATCAATTTAATGTCAAGTTCGATGAAAACCTGATTATAAGGCTATATGCATTTGTGTGATGTGAACTCGCATTTTGCACCCACAATCAACCATATTTTGAGAACTTTGATTTAGAATTGTGTTGTAGATTACTATTAAGAACCATTATTTTCTATAGGTTTTTGTGAATATTGAATTTCCTTCCATTTAATGACAAGTTCAACAAAAACTTGATTTTAAAGTTACATTGCAGCTTTGTCAAGTGAACTCCCATTTTTCACCCACAATCACATGTTCGCATAGCTTTTATTTAAGAACCTTTATTTTCCATCGGTTTTTGCGATTTTGGAATTTCCTTCGATTTCATGTAGTTCGACGAAAACATGATTTCAGGGCTACGTTGCAGCTTTGTCACGTGAACTCCCATTTTTAACTCAAAATCAATCGATTTAATGCCGAGTTCAATGAAAATCTTATTTTAAGGCTATGTTGCAATTGTGTCATGCAAACTCCCACTTTCCACCCACAATCAACCATGTTTGGAGAACTTTGATTTACGATTGCATTGTAGATGAATATTAAGAACCTTTATTTTCTATCAATTTTCGTGAATGTTCAATTTAAATCGATTTAATGTCGAGTTCAAAGAGAACATGATTTTAAGGCTACGTTGCAACTGTGTCAAGAGAACTCCCATTTCTCACCCAAAATTAACCATGTTTGGAGAACTTTGATTTAATATTGATTTTTAGATGACTATTAAGAACCTTTATTTTCTATCGGTTTTTTGAGTGTTGATTTCCATCGTCAAATTCGACGAAAACCTGATTTTAAGGCCACGTTGCAATTGTATCATGCAAACTCCATTTTTTCACCCACAATCAACCATGTCTGGAGAACTTTGATTTAGGATTGTTTTGTAGATGACTATTAAGAATCTTTATTTTCTATTGGTTTTCATGAATGTTGAATTTCTATCGATTTGATGTTGAGTTAGACGAAAACCTTATTTTAAGACTAGGTTGTAGTTTTCACACGTACTCGCATTTTTCACCCACGTTCAATCATGTTTGGAGAACATTGATTGAGGATTGTGTTGTAGATGAATATTAAGAACCTTTATTTTCTATCAGTTCTAGTGAATGTGAAGTTTGACATAAACCTGATTTCAAAGCTACATTGCAAATGTGTCACATGAACTCCCATTTTTCACCCATAATCAAGAATGTTCGGAGAATATTTATTTAGGATTGTGTTGTAGATGACTATTAAGAATCTTTATTTTCTATCGATTTTCATCAATGTTGAATTTCCATTGATTTAATGTCGAGTGCGACAAAAATTTGATTTTAAGGCTACCTTGCAGCTGTGTCACGCGAACTCCCATTTTTCATCCACAATCAATCATGTTTGGAGAAATTTTATTTAGGATTGTGTTATAGATGGCTATTACGAACGTTTATTTGCTATTGGTTTTCATGAATGTTGAAGTTCTGTTGATTTATTGTAGTTGTGTCACGTGAAATCCCATTTTTCAAACACAATCAAGCATGTTTGGAGAAATTTGATTTAGTATTGTGTTTTAGATGATTATTAAGAACATTTATTTTCTATCAAATTTTGTCAATGTTAAATTTCCATCGATTGAATGTTGAATCGACAAAAACCTTAAAATCACGTTTTCATCAAACTCGACATTTAATCAATGGCATTTCAACATTCACGAAAACAAATACAAAATAAAGGTTCCTGGTAGTCATCTACAACATAATCCTAAATCAAAGTTCTCCAAACATGGTTAATTATGTGTGAAACATGGGAGTTCATGTGACACAGCTGCAACTTATCCTTGAATTCATGTTTTTGTGAAACTCAACATTAAATTGAAGGAAATTCCACAGTCACGAAAACCAACAGAAAAAAAAGGTGTTCACATGACATAGTGTCAACGTAACCTAAATCATGTTTTCGTTAAATTTGACATTAAATTGATCGAAATTCAACATTCACAAAAACCGATGGAAAATAAGGTTCTTAATAGTCATCTACAACACGATCTTGAATTAAAGCTATGCAAACATGGTTGAACTCAATATTAAATCATTGGAAATTCAACATTCATGAAAACCAATAGAAAATAATTTTTCTTAATAATCATCTACAAATTAATCCTAAATAAAGGTTTTCCAAACATGGTTGATTGTGGGTGAAAAATGGTAGTTCACGTGACACAGCTGCGACATAGCCTTAAAATCAAGTTTTCATGAAACTCGACAATACATCAATGGAAATTCAACATTCACGAAAATTGATAGAAAATAGTTTTTTCTTTATAGTCATCTACAACACAATCCTAAATCAAAGTTCTTCGAACATGGTTGATTAAGGGTGAAAAAATGAAGTTCGTGTGAGAAAGCTGCAACGTAGCCTTAAAATTATGTTTTCTTCGAACTCAACATTTAATCGGTGGGAATTCAACATTCGTGAAAACCAATAGAAAATTAAGATTCTTAATAGTCATCTAAAACATAATTCTAAATCAAAGTTTTCCAAACATGGTTGATTTTGCGTGAAAAAAGGGAGTTCAATTGACGTAGCTGCAACGTAACCTAAATATAAGATTTTCATTGAACTCGACATTAACTTGATGGAAATTCAACATTCACAAAAACTAATAGAAACTAAAGGTTGTTTACAGTCATCTACAACACAATACAAGTTCTCCAAACATGGTTTATTGTGGGTGAAAAGTGGGAGTTCGCTTGACAAATGTGCAACGTAGATTTAAAATCAGGTTTTCATCGAACTCGACATTTAATCAACGGAAATTGAACATTCACGATAATTGATAGAAAATAAAGGTTCTTAATAGTCATATACAACATAATCCTAAATCAAAGTTCTCCAAATATGGTTGATTGTGGGTGAAAAATGGGATTTCATGTGGCACAATTGCAATATAGCCTTAATATCATGTTTTTGTTGAACTCAACATTAAATCAATGTAAATTCAACATTCTCGAAAATCGATAGAAAATAAAGTTTATTGGTGGTCATCTACAACACAATCCTAAATCAAATTTCTCCAAACATGGTTGATTATGGGTGAAAAATGGGAGTTCGCGTGACAAAGCTGCAACGTAACCTTAAAATCAGGTTTTTGTGAACTCGACATTAAATTGATGGAAATTCAACATTCACGAATACAAATATAAAATAAAGGTTCTTAATAGTAATCTACAACACAATCCTAAATCAAAGTTATCCAAAAATGGTTGATTGTGCGTGAAAAATGGGAGTTCGCGTGAAACAGCTGCAACAAAGCCTTAAAATCTGGTATTCGTCAAACTCGACATTAAATCTATACAAATTCAAGATTCATGAAACTAATAGGAAATAAAAGTTATTAATAGTCATCTACAACACAATCCTAAATAAATATTCTCCAAACATGGTAGATTGTGTGTGAAAAATGGGAGTTCGAGTGACACAACTGCAACATAGCTTTAAAATGAAGTTTTTCTCGAACTTGATAATAAATTGATGGAAATTCAATGATCACAAAAACCAATAGAAAGTCTTTAAAGGTTCTTAATAGTAATCTACAACGCAATCCTCAATCAAAGTTCTCCAAACATAGTTGATTAATGGTGAAAAATGGGAGTTCACGTTTTAAAACTTCAACATAGCCTTAAAATTAGGTTTTCGTCGAAATTGAAATTAAATCGATGGTAATTAAACAATAACAAAAACCAATAAGAAATAAAGGTTATTTATAGTCATCTACAACACAATCACATTTTTGTCGAATTCAACATTAATTCGATGAGAATTCAACATTCACAAAAACTGATAGAAAATAAAGGTTCTTAATAGTCATTTACAACACAATCATAATTCAAAGTTCTCCAAACATGGACATTCATGGTTGAAAAATGTGTGTTTGCGTGACAAACTGCAATGTAGCCTTAAAATATCGTTTTCGTCAAATGCAACATTAAATCAATGGAAATTCAGCATTCAGGAAAATTGATAAAAAATAAAGATTCTTAATACTCATTTACAACACAATCCTAAACCAAAGTTATCCAAACATGGTTGATTGTTGGTGAAAAATGGGAGTTCATGTGACACAGTTGCAACGTAGCCTTAAAGTCAGGTTTTCGTAAAACTCGACATTAAATCGATGGAAATTTAACATTCATGAAAGCCAATAGATTTATTGTGAGTGAGAAATGAGAGTTTACGTGACACAACTGCAAAATATCCTTAAAATTAGATTTTCATAGAACTCGACATTATATGGAGAGAAATTCAACATTCAGGAAAATCGATAAAAATAGTTTCTCAATATTCATCTACAACACAATCCTAAATCAAAGTTATCCAAACATGGTTGATTGTTGGTGAAACATGGGAGTTCGTGTGATAGTTGCAACATAGCCTTAAAATTAGGTTTTTGTCAAACTCGACATTAAATCGATGAAAATTCAACATTCACAAAAACTGATAGAAAATAAAGGTTCTTAATAGTCATCTACAACACAATCGTAAATCAAAGTTCTCCAAACATGATTGATTGTGGGTGAAAAATGGGAGTTCGGATGACCAAGATGCAACATAGCCTTAAAATCAAATTTTGGTCGATCTCAACATTTAATTGATGGAAATTCAGCATTCATCAAAAATGATAGAAAATAAAGGTTCTTGATAGTCATTTACAACATAATCCTAAATCAAAGTTCTCCAAACATGGTTGATAGTGGGTGAAAAATGGGAGTTCGCGTGATAGTGGTGCAACGTAGCCTTAAACTAAGTTTTTCACCGAACTCGATATTAATTCGATGGAAATTTAACATTCATTAAAACCAGTAGAAAATAAAGGTTCTTAATAGTCATCTACAACATGATCCTAAATAAAAGTTCTCCAAACATGGTTGATTGTGGGTGAAAAAATGGAGTTCACGTGACATAGCTGCAACGTAGCATTAAAATCAGGTTTTCGTCAAACTCGACATTAAATCGATGGAAATTCAACATTCACGAATACAAATAGAAAATAAAGGTTCTTAATAGTCATCTACAAAACAATACTAAATAAAAGTTCTCCAAACATGGTTGATTGTGGGAGAAAAATGAGAGTTTGTATGACACAGCTGCAATGTATCTTTAAAATAAGGTTTTCGTCGAACTCGACATTAAATCGATGGAAATTAAACATTTAGAAAACTAATATAAAATAAAGGTTCTTAATAGTCATCTAAAACATAATCCTATATCAATTTTAAATCAAAGGAAATTGAACATTCACAAAAACTGATAGAAAATAAAGGTTCTTTATAGTTATTTACAACACAATCCTAAATGAAAGTTCTCCAAACATGTTTTATTGATGGTGAAAAATGGGAGTTCTCATGACACAGCTGCAATGTAGCTTTAAAATAAGGTTTTTGTCGAACTCAACTTTAAAACGATGGAAATTCAACATCCATGAAAACCAATAGAAAATAAAGGTTCTTAATAGTCATCTACAACATAATCCTAAATCAAAGTTCACTAAACATGGTTGATTATGGGTGAAAAATGGGAGTTCACATGACACATTTGCAAGGTAGAATTAAAATTAAGTTTTTACAAACTCAATATTAAATCGATGGAAATTCAACATTCACTAAAAATGATAGAAAATAAAGGTTCTTAATAATCATCTACAACATAATCCTAAAACAAAGTTCTCCAAACATGGTTGATTATGGGTGAAAAATTGGAGTTCATGTGTCACATCTGTAGCGTTGCTTTAAAAATAGCTTTTTGTCGAACTCGACATTAAATCGATGGAAATTCCACTCTCAAAGAAACTCATAGAAAATAAAGTTTCTTAATAGCCATCTACAATAAAATACTAAGTCAAAGTTCTCCTAACATGGTTGATTGTTGGTGAAAAATGGGAGTTTGCATGACATAGCTGCAACGTAGCCTTAAATTAAATTTTTCTTTGAACTTGACATTAAGTCAATCTAAATTCCACATTTAAGAAAACCAATATAAGATAAATATTCTAAATAGTCATCTACAATAGAATCCTAAATCAAAGTTCACCATATGATGAAAAATGGAAGATCACGTGACGTAGCTGCAACGTAGCCTTAAAATTATGTTTTCGTGAAATTCGACATTAAATCAATGGAAATTCAACATTCACAAAAATTGAGAGAAAATAAATGTTTTTAATAGTCATCTACAACACAATCCTAAATCAAAATTCTGCAAACATGGTGGATTGTGGGTGAAAAATGGGAGTTCCCTTGACATAGCTGCAATGTAGCCTTATAATCAGGTTTTTGTTGAACTCAAAATAAAATCATTGGAAATTGAACATTCACGAAAAATGATAAAAAATGAATATATTCTTAATAGTCATCTACAACACAAACCTAACTAAAAATTCTCTAAACATAGTTGATTGTCAGTGAAAAATGGGAGTTCGCGTGACACAATTGCAATGTAGCCTTAAAATCATGTTTTCATCGAACTCAACATTAAATTGATGAAAATTCAACATTCACTAAAATAAATAGAAAATAAAAGTTCTTAACAGTCATCTACAACATAATCCTAAATAAAAAAATTTCAAACATTGTTGATTATGCATGAGATATGGGAGTTTGTGTGATACATCTGCAACGTAGCCTTAAAATAGGTTTTCATCAAACTCCACATTAAATCGTTGGAAATTTAAAATTTATGAAAACCGATAGAAAATAAAGGTTCTTAATAGTCATCTACAACACAATCTTAAATCAAAGTTCTCCAAACATGGCTGATTATAGGTGAAAAATGGTAGTTCGCGTGACATAGCTGCAACGTAGCTTTAAAATTAAGTTTTACGTTGAACTCGACATTAAATCATTGGAAAATCAACATTAACAAAAATCAATAGAAAATAAAGGTTCTTAATAGTCATCTACAACACAATCCTAAATCAAATTTTTCCAAGCATGGTTGATTGTTTGTGAAAAGTGGGATTTCATATGACACAGTTGCAATGTAGCGTTAAAATCAGGTTTTTTTTGAAATTGACATTAAATCAATGGAAATTCAAAATTGACGAAAACCCATATAAAATAAAGGTTCTTAATAGTCATCTACAATGTAATTTTAAATCAAAATTCTCTAAACATGGTTGATTGTAGGTGAAAAATGAGAGTTCGCATAACACTGCTGCAAAATAGCCTTAAAATCATATTTTTATCAAACAGGACATTAAATCGAAGGAAATTCAACATTCACAAAAAGTGATAGAAAATAAAGGTTCCTAATAATCATCTAAAACACAATCCTAAATAAAAGTTATCCAAACATGGTGGATTGTGGGTGAAAAATGGGAGTTAGTGTGATACAAGTGCAACGTAATTTTAAAATTAGGTTTTTTTCAAACTCGACATTAAATCGATGGAAATTCAACATTCACGAAAAAGTGATAGAAAATAAAGGTTCTTAATAGTCATTTAGAACACAATCCTAAATCAAAGTTCTCCAAACATGATTGATTGTGGGTAAAATATTGCAGCTCCCATGTAGAGCTGTAATGTAGCCTTAAAATCAAGTTTTCGTCGAACTCGACATTAAATCGATGGAAATTGCACATTCACCAAAACCCATAGAAAATAAAGGTTCGTAATAGTCATCTACAACACAATCTTAAATCAAAATTCTAAAAACATAGTTGATTGTGGGTGAAAAATGTGGTTCGCATGACATAGCTACAACGTAGCCTTAAAATCAAGTTTTCTTCGACTTCACATTAATTGAAATTCAACATTTATGAAAACTGATAGAAAATAAAGGATTTAATAGTCATTAAGAACACAATCCTAAATCAAAGTTATCCAAACATGGTTTATTGTGGGTGAAAAGTTGGAGGTCCCGTGACACAGCTGCAACGTAGCCTAAAAATCAGGTTTTTCCCAAAGTCGACATTAAATCGATGGAAATTTAATATTCATGAAAACCGATAGAAAATAAGGTTCTTAATAGTCATGTACAACAAAATACTAAATCAAAGTACTCCAAACATGGTTGATTGCTGGTGAAAAATGGGAGTTTGTTTGACAAGTTGCAATGTAGCCTTAAAATGAGTTTTTTGTCGAACTTGATATTTAATAGTCATCTAGAACAAAATCCTAATTAAAACTTCTCAAAACATGATTGATTTTGGGTGAAAAGTGGGATTTCGAATGACACGACTGCAACATTGCATTAAAATAAGGTTTTCTTTGAAATTAACATTAAATCGATGGAAATTCAACATTGACGAAAACTCATATACAATAAAGGTTTTAATAGTTATCTACTATGCAATTTTAAATCAAAGTTGTCCAAACTGATTGTAAGTGAAAAATGGGAATTCACATAACATTGCTGCAACATAGCCTTAAAATCAGATTTTAATCAAACTCGACATTAAATCGAAGGAAATCGATGGAAATTCAACATTCATGAAAAGTGATAGAAAAGAAAGGTTTTTAATTATCATCTAAAACACAACCCTAAATAAAAGTTGGTGTGATACAACTGCAAAGTCATCTTAAAGTCATGTTTTTTTCGAACTCGACATTAAATCGATGGAAATTCAACATTCACGAAAAAATGATGTAAAATAAAGGTTCTTAATAGTCATTTACAACACAATCTTAAATCAAAATTCTCCAAACATTATTGATTGTGGGTGAAAAATTGCAGTTCCCGTGCAAAGCTGTAATATAGCCTTAAAATCAAGTTTTTGTCGAACTCGATATTAAATCGATGGAAATTCAACATTCACCAAAACCCATAGAAAATAAAGGTTCTTAATAGTCATCTACAACACAATCTTAAATCAAAGTTCTCCAAACATGGTTGATTGTGGGTGAAAAATGGGAGTTCTCGTGACAAAAATGCAACGTAGCCTTAAAATTAGATTTCGTCGAACTCGACATTAAATCTATGGAAATTAAGGTTCTTAATAGTCATCTACAACACAATCCTATATCAAAATTCTCCAAACATGGTTGATTGTGGGTGAAAAATGTGGCTTCGCATGATATAGCTACAAAGTAGCCTTAAATCAAATTTTCTTCGACTTCACATTAATAGAAATTCAACATTCATGAAAATTGATAGAAAATAAGGATCTTAATAGTCATCTACAACACAATACTAAATCAAAGTACTCCAAACATGGTTGATTGCTTGTGAAAAATGGGAGTTCGTGTGACAAGTTGCAACGTAGCCTTAAAATGTGGTTTTTATCGAACTCAATATTTAATAGTCATCTAGAAAAAAATCCTAAATCAAAGTTCTCAAAACATGGTTGATTATGGATGAAAAATGGGAGTTCATGTAACACAGTTGCAACATAGCCTTAAAATCAGGATTTTTTCGAAGTCGACATTAAATCGATGGAAATTCAATATTCACAAAAATCGATAAAAAATAAAGGTTCTTAAAAGTCATCTACAACAGAATCCCAAATAAAAGTTCTCGAAACATCGTTGATTATTTGTGAAAAGTAAGATTTCGCATGACACACCTGCAACTGAGCATTAAAATCAGGTTTTCTTTGAAATTAGCATCGATCGAAATTCAACATTCACGAAAATTGATAAAAAATAAAGGTTCTTAATAGTCATATAAAAATTAAATCAAAGTTATCCAAACATGGTTGTTTCTGGGTGAAAAGAGGGAGTTCACATAATAAAGCTGCAACGTATCCTTAAATGTAGGTTATCACTGAACTCAACATTAAATCAATGTAAATTCAACATTCACGAAAACCGATAAAAAATAAATGTTTTTAATAGTCATGTACAAAAAAATTCTAAATAAACGTTATCCAAACATGGTTTATTGTGGGAGAAAAATTAGAGTTCGTGTGATACAGCTGCAACATAGCCTTAAAATCATGTTTTCGTCGAACTTGACATTAAATCGATGGAAAATCACAATTCACAATAACCAATAGAATATAAAGGTATTTTATCATCATCTACAACACAATCCTAAATCAAAGTTCTCCAAACATGGCTGATTGTGGAAAAAAAAATGGGTGTTCGCATGACATAGCTGCAACATAAGCTTAAAATCAAATTTTCATCAAACTCGACATTTAATCGATGAAAATTCACTATTCAGAAAAACCAATAGAAAGTAAAGGTTCTTAATAGTCATCTACAACATAATCCTAAATCAAAATTCTCCAAACGTGGTTGATTATGCGTGAAAAATGGGAGTTCACATGAACATGTCTACAACGTAGCCTTAAAATTAGGTTTTTGTCAAACTTGACATTAAATCGATGGAAATTGAACGTTCATGAAAATCGATAGAAAATAAAGATTCTTAATAGTCATGTACAACACAATCCTAAATCAATGTTCTTCAAACATGGTTGATTGTAGTTCAAAAGTGGGAGTTCGCTTCACATAGTTGCAAGATAGCCTTTAAATAATGTTTTCATCAAACTCAACATCTAATCGATGGAAATTCAACATTCACGAAAAAAATAGAACATAAATGTTTTTCATAGTCATCTACAACATAATCCTTAATTTAAGTCCCCAACATGGTTGATTATGTATGAAAAATGGGAGTTGGTGTGAAATGTCTGGAAAGTAGCCTTAAAATTAGGTTTTCATCGAACTCAACATTAAATCGATTAAAATTTTACATTCACAAAAATCAATAGAAAATAAAGGTTCTTAGTAGTCATCTACAAGACAAAGATAATTTAAAGTACTCCAAACATGGTTGATTGTGGGTGAAAAATGATAGTTCGCGTGACAAAGCTGCAACATAGCCTTAAATGTTGTAGATGACTATTAAGAACCTTTACTTTCTATTGGTTTTCGTGAATGTTGAATTTCCATCGATTAAATGTCAAGTTCGATGAAAACTTAATTTTAAGGCTACATTTCAGCTTTATAACGTGAACTTCATTTTTTCACCCACAATCAAACATTTTTTGAGAACTTTGATTTAGGATTGTGTTGTAGATGACTATAAAGAAAAAATATTTTCTATAGGTTTTCGTGAATGTTGAATTTTCATCGATGTATTGTCGAGTTTCATGAAAACTTGATTATAAGGCTACGTTGCAGCTGAGTCACGTGAACTCCCATTTTTCACCCACAATCAACCATGTTTGGAAAACCATTATTTAGGATTAATTTGTAGATGAATATAAATAAGCTTTATTTTCTATTGGTTTTCATGAATGTTGAATTTCAAACGATTTAATGCCGAGTTCAACGAAAACTTAATTTTAAGCCTACGTTGAAGCTAGGTCACACGAACTCTCATTTTTCACCCATAATCAACCATGTTTGGAGAACTTTTATTTAGAATTGTTTTGTAGATGAGTATTCAAAACCTTTATTTTCTATCGGTTTTCGTGAATATTGAATTTCCTTCCAATTAATGAAAAGTTCGACGAAAACCTGATTTTAAGGCTACATTGTAGCTTTGTCACATGAACTCCCATTTTTCACCTACAATCAACCATGTTTGCATAGCTTTAATTTAGGATTGTGTTATAGATGACTATTGAGAACCTTTAATTTCAATCTATTTTCTTGAATTTGGAATTTCCTAAAATTTAATGTCGAGTTCAATGAAAACTTGATTTCAGGGCTACCTTGCAGCTTTGTTACGTGAACTCCCATTTTTCACCCACAATAAATCATGTTTGGAGAACTTGTATTTAGGATTGTGTTGTAGATGACTATCAAAAACCTTTATATTCTATCAGTTTTTATGAATCTTGAATTTCCATCGATTTAATGTCGAGTTTATCGAAAACATGATTTTAAGGTTATTTTGTAGCCGTGTCACGTCAACTCCCATTTTCTATCCACAATCAACCATGTTTGGAGAACGTGTTGTAGATTACTAGTAAGAACCTTAATTTTCTATTCGTTTTCGCGAATGTTGAATTTACATAAATTAAATGTTGAGTTCGACAAAAACTTCACAAACCCTGAAGATCACCTGAATGCAAATAACCTATCACAAAAGAAGAGATGGAGACAAACAAGCGAGGGTTCTCTGAAAACTAAAAATGTATATATCAGAGAAAATAAGAGAATGAGTTGATGTGATAATACAATGAGATCAATCCTTTTAAAAGGAGATCAAGAAGCCCTAAAGTGTAACCCTAAAAGGAGAACATTTAATAATTAATATAATTGTTAAAACTTTTATTTGAACACCCCCCGTTAAGATGAGCAACAGTGCAGCTACAAACAAATGCAAAAAAGAAAAGGTAACTACAATGCAAGAAGGCAAATATGGGTCCCGGCAACTAGGCCAGATCAAGTACCCAAATACAACCAAATCTTTGTACCCAAAAAGAGATGCAGAAAGCCATGAAGAACATCACTGAAGCAGAAAAAACTGCAAATAGTTGTCAAAAAATGATTGCTATGGTGTTGAAGAACCTCCGTTGAAGATAAGATGATCAGGATCAAGAAGACAACAATCTGCATGAGTGCCCCAAACGACACTTTTTCGAATCAGATGGCAAACAAAGGCAAACACCTGGACTGAAGATATAGATGGCACAAATACCAATAGTCTGAAAACACTGATCAACTAAGAATGGAAGATTCCTTCCAAGGCAAAACCAAGGAAGCATTAGCATGAACAGTATAACACCCCCCTCCCCCCCATAATGTTGAACTGGGAGAGTGCACAAAAAAGCACCTGCAACTGAAAAAGTGGTGTGCAAAAAAAAGCACACATGCATGAGGCTGTAATCATATGATCCACTATCGTCGTGGGGGGACACTCACCGAACAAAGATGTGATAGCAAGCAAAGGCAAACTACACAACCCCCCATGGCACTTTATAATACAGTGCGAGTAAAAAATATGGCACAACCTTATGTGCAAAATCTTCAAAAATATAGGTACAATAGTGTGGCACTTTATCTCAATGCGTTTACATAAAAGATATTGCTTACAAATGATGCTCAAAATACCAAAAAGGACAAAAAGCTAGAAATACATGAAGGATAGCCAAAAAACTGACTGTAAAATGCACCAACAGAAAAATTAAGTGATAAAACCCACACCATTGGAAAGATGACAGAACCAACTTTCTGAGGATATCTCGTTTGTCAAAAAAAGATATCGTATGCCCAAGTTACGGCCTCTGGAAGAAAAACAAATCCAAAGGGGAAAAAAAGCTAGCGCTGCATTAAATTTGACGGTCATATGGCCGTCGCAGTAAAAAATGTGGGATTAAATTTAACGGCCAAACAGCCATCACCGCAAACGCATAATAGGGCTTATTTTAAAAAAAATGTTTTTTTATATTAAAAAAAAACAATAAAAAAACATTTTGATATTTTAAAAAAACACCAGAAAAAAACATTGTTTTTTTATTAAAAAAAAAACTAAAAAAAATACAATTAAGAACCCTTATTTCCTATCGGTTGTTGTGAATGCTCAATTTCCTTTGATTTAATGTCGAGTTCGACGAAAACCTAATTTTAAGGCTACGTTGCAGCAGTGTCATGCGAACTCCAATTTTTCACCCACAATCAAACCATGTCTACAAAAGTTTGATTTAGAACTATGTTGTAGATAACTATTAAGAACCTTTATTTCCTATCAGTTTTTGTGAATGTTCAATTTCCTTCGATTTAATGTTGATTTTGATGAAAACCTAATTTTAAGACTATGTTGCAGTTGTGTCATGCAAACTCTCATTTTTCACCCACAATCAACCATGTTTGGAAATTTTGATATAGGATTGTGTTGTAGATGACTATTAAGAACCTTTATTTTCTAGATCAATTTTTGTGAATGTTGAATTTCCATAGATTTAATGTCGAGTTCGACGAAAACCTAATTTTAAGGCTACATTGCATCTTTGTCACAAGAACTCCCATTTTTCACCTATAATCAAACCATGTTTGAAGAACTTTGATTTAATGTCGAGTTCTACGAAAACTTGATTGTAAGGCTACATTACAGCTTTGTATGGGAACTGCAATTTTTCATCCACAATAAATCCTGTTTGGAGAACTTTGATTTTGGATTGTGTTGTAAATGACTATTAAGAACCTTTATTTTCTATCATTTTTTTGTGAATGTTGAATTTCCATCGATTTAATGTCAACTTCGAAAAAAACCTGTTTTAAGATTACTTTGCAGGTATGTTGCACTAACTCCCATTTTTGACCCACAATCCACCATGTTTGGATAACTTTTATTTAGGATTGTGTTTTAGATGATCATTAAGAACCTTTATTTTCTATCACTTTTCGTGAATGTTGAATTTCCTTCGATGTAATGTTGAGTTTGAAGAAAATATGATTTTAAGGCTATGCATATTGCAGCAATGTTATGCGAACTCCCATTTTTCACCTAAAATCAACCATGTTTGGAGAACTTTGATATAAAATTACATTGTAGATGACTATTAAGAACTTTTATTTTATATTGGTTTTCCTCAATGTAAAATTTCCATTGATTTAATGTCAATTTAAAAGAAAACATGATTTTAACACTACGTTGCAGTTGTGTCATGCAAAATCCCACTTTTCACAAACAATCAACCATGTTTGGAGAACTTTGATTTAGGATTGTTTTGTAGATGACTACTAAGAACCTTTATTTTCTATTGGTTTTCGTTAATATTGATTTTCGAACGATTTTTATGTCGAGTTCAACGAAAACCTAATTTTAAGGTTACGTTGCAGCTGTGTCACGCGAACTCCCATTTTTCACCCATAATCAACCATGTTTGGAGAACTTTGATTTAAGATTGTGTTGTAGATGACTATTAAGAACCTTTATTTCCTTTCAATTTTTGTGAACGTTAAATTTCCATCGATTTAATGTCGAGTTCAATGAAAACATAATGTTAAGGCTATGTGCAGATGTGTCATGCGAACTCGCATTTTTCACCCATAATCAACCATGTTTGAAGTACTTTGATTTAGTATTGTGTTGTAGATGACTATTAAAAGCTTTATTTTCTATCGGTTTTCATAAATGTTAAATTTCCATCGATTTAATGTGGAGTTTAAAGAAAACCTAATTTTAAGGCTACCTTGTAGATGTATCAAACGAACTCCCATTTGTCATGCATAATCAACCATCTTTGGAGAAATTGTATTTAGAATTATTTGGTAGATGACTGTTAAAAACCTTTATTTTCTTTTTATTTTGTAAATGTTGAATTTTCAGCGATTTAATGTCGAGTTCGACGAACACCTGATTTTAAGGCTGTGTTGCGGCTTTGTCTCGTGAACTCCCATTTCTCACCCACAATCAACCATATTTGGAAAACTTAGATTTAGGATTGTGTTGTAGATGACTATTAAGAACCTTTATTTTCCATCAGGTTTTCGTGAATTAGGAATTTCGTTCGATTTAATGTCGAGTTCGATGAAAACCTAATCTCAGGGCTACAATGCAATTTTGTCACCCTACCTTTATTTTCTATCGATTTTTGTGAATGTAAAGTTTACATCGATTTAATGTCGAGTTCGATAAAAACCTGATTTTTAGGCTATCTTGCAGCTATGTCATACAAACTCCTATTTTTCACTCGTTTCGAGAACTTTGATTTAGTATTGTTTTGTAGATGACTACTAAGAACTTTTATTTTCTATTTATTTTCGTGAATGTTGAATTTCCATCGATTTAATGTCCAGTTTATCAAAAAACTGATTTTAAGGCTACGTTGCAGTAGTGTCACGTGAACTCCCATTTTTCACCCAAAATCAACCATGTTTGGATAATTTTTATTCAGGATCGTGTTGTAGATGACTATTAAGAACTTTTGCTTCTGTTGGATTTCCATCGAATTAATGTTAAGGTCGGCGAAAACCTGAGTTTAATGCTACATTGCACCGCTATCACGTGAACTCCCATTTTTCACCCACTATCAACCATGTTTGGTGAACTTTGATTTAGGATTATGTTGTAAATGACTATCAAGAACCTTTATTTTCTATCGGTTTTCATGAATGCTGAATTTTCATCGATTAAATGTTGAATTCGACGAAAACCTGATTTTAAGGCTACGTTGCATCTTTGTCACACGCACTCCCATTTTTCACCCAAAATCAACCATGTTTGGATACTTTTTATTCAGGATCGTGTTGTAGATGACTATTAAGAACCTTTATTTCTGTTGGTTTTCATGAATGTTGGATTTCCATCGAATTAATGTTAAGGTCGGCGAAAACCTGAGTTTAAGGCTACGTTGCACCGCTATCACGTGAACTCCCATTTTTCACCCACTATCAACCATGTTTGGAGAACTTTGATTTAGGATTATGTTTTAAATGACTATCAAAAACCTTTATTTTCTATAGGTTTTCACGAATGCTGAATTTCCATCGATTAAATGTTGAATTCGACGAAAACCTGATTTTAAGCCTACGTTGCATCTTTGTCACATGAACTCCCATTTTTCTCCCACAATCAATCATGTTTGGAGAAATTTGATTTAGGATTGTGTTGTAAATGAATATTAAGAACCTTTTTTTTCTATCAGTTTTCATGAATGTTGAATTTTAATCGATTAATGTCAAGTTCGACAAAAACCTTATTTTAAGGCTACGTTTTAACTGTCACACGAACTCCCATTTTTCACCCACAATCAACCTTTTTTGGGTAACTTTGTTTTAGGATTGTGTTGTAGATGAATATTAAGAAACTTTATTTTTATCGATTTTCGTGAATGTTGAATTTCTCTCGATATAATGTTGAGTTCGATGAAATCCTAATTTTAATGTTATTTTGCATCTGTGTCATGCGAACTCTCATTTCTAACCCATAATAAATTATTATTGGAGAACTTTGATTTACGATTATGTTGTAGATGTCTATTAAGAACCTTTATTTTCTATTACTTTTCGTAAATGATGAATTTCCATTGATTTAATGTCAAGTTTGATGAAAACCTGATTTTATGGCTATGATGCAGCTGTGGCACATGAACTCCAATTTTTCACCCACAATCAACAGTGATTTAAGTACTTTGATATAGTATTGTGTTGTAGATAACTATTAAGAACCTTTATTTTAAGGATACGTTGTAGATGTGTCGTGCGTGAACTCCTATTTTGTACACATAAACAACCATGTTTGGAGAACTTTGATTTAGGATTATGTTGTAGATGACGATTAAAAACCTTTATTTTCTATTGGTTTCTGTGAATGTTGAATTTCCAACGATTTAATGTCGAGTTCAACAAAAACCTGATTTTAAGGCTATGTTGCAGCTGTGTCATGCTTACTCCAATTTTTTAACCACAATCAACCATGTTTCGATAAATTTGATTTAGGATTGTGTTGTAGATGACTATTAAGGATCCATATTTTGTATCAATTTTCGTAATTATTGAATTTCCATCGATTTAAAGTCGAGTTTAACGAAAACAATATTTTAAGGCTACATTGCAGTTGTGTCATGCAAACTCTCATTTTTCACCCACAAACATCTATCTTTGGAGTAGTTTGATTTAGATGATATCATGTTTTGTGAATGTTCACTTTCTATCGATTTAATGTTGAGTTCGACGAAAACCTCATTTTAAGGCGCTACGTTGTACACGTGTCACGTGAACTCTCATTTTTCATGCATTATCAAACATGTTTAGAGAACTTTGATTTAGGATTATGTTGTAGATGACTATTAAGAACCTTTATTTTCTATTTGTTTTTTCTGAATGTTGAATTTCCATTGATTAAATGTCGAGTTTGATGAAAATCTGGTTTTGAAACTACGTTGCAGCTTTGTCATGCGAACTCCCATTTTTTATCCAAAATCAACATGTTTGGAGAAATTTTATTTACGTTCTCCAAACATGGTCGATTATGGGTGGAAAATGGGAGTTCATGTAACACAGTTGCAATGTAGCCTTAAAATCAGGTTTTCGTTGAAGTCGATATTAAATTGATTAAAATTTAAAATTCACAAAAACCGATAGAAAATAAATGTTCTTAGTAGTCATCTACAACACAATACTAAAATAAAGTACTCCAAACAGGGTTGATTGTGGATGAAAAAGAGAGTTTGCATGACACAGCTGCAACGTAGCATTAAAATCAGGTTTTCATCAAACTCAACATTCAATCGATGGAAATTCAACATTCGTGAAAATTGATAGAAAAAAAATCTTCTTAATAGTCATCTACAACACAATCTTAAATCAAAGCTCTGCACACATGGTTGATTGTGGGTGAAAAATGGGAATTCTCATGACAAAGATGCAACGTAGCCTTTAAATCAAGTTTTCTTCGAATTTCACATTAAATCAATGGAAAATTAGCATTCATGAAAACTGATAGAAAATAAAGGTTCTTAATAGTCATTTAGAACACAATCCTAAATCAAAGTTCTCCAAACATGGTTTATTGTGGGTGAAAAGTGGGAGTTCCCATTACACAGCTGCAACGTAGCCTCAAAATCAGGTTTTCCCCAAAGTCGACATTATCGATCAATATTCATGAAAACCAATAGAAACTAAGGTTCCTAATAGTCATCTACAACACAACACTAAATCAAAGTACTCCAAACATGGTTGATTGTTGGTTAAAAATGGGAGTTTGTGTGATAAGTTGCAACGTAGTCTTAAAATGAGGTTTTTGTTGAACTCGATATCTAATAGTCATCTAGAACAAAATCCTAAATCAAAGTTCTCAAAATATGGTTGATTATGGGTGAAAATGGGAGTTCACGTTACACTGTTGCAACTTAGCATTAAAATCAGGACACTTGGCCTTGTTCATTCGCGTCCTATATCTGGTTTGTGTAACTGCCTAAGATCTTAAAGAAATTGTAACTTCTTGAAAAGTCAAAATTTTATTAAATTTGGTAGTACAACTTCATGGGGTCATAAATTTTGATCTAACAATTGCATTTTCAATTATAATATAGTTTTGTAAAAAACTCTAGAATGTGCTTGCCTTCATTCATTCACATCTTTTATCTAATTAGCATAACTATCTAAAATCTTCTACAAGATGTAATCTATTCTCAAAACATGGTTCATTATGGGTGAAAAATGGGAGTGGACATGACACAACTACAACGTAGCCTGAAAATTAGGTGTTCACCGAACTCAACATTAAATCGATGGAAATTCAACATTCACAAAAACTATTAGAAAATAAAGGTTCTTAATAGTTGTCTACAACACAATCTAAAATCAAAATTCTCCAAACCTGGTTGATTACGGGTGAAAAATGGGAGTTCGATGACATAGCTGCAACGTAGCCTTAAAATCAGGTGTTAGACGAACTTGGTTGTAAATCAATATAAAATCAACGTTCACAAAAGGCGATATAAAATTAAGGTTTCAAAACAAATTTGTCCAAACCTGGTTGATTATGGGTGAAAAATGGGAGTTCGCATGACACAACTACAACGTAGCCTTAAAACTAGGTGTTAGATGAACTTGGTTGTAAATCAATCAAAAATCAATGTTCACGAAAAGCAATAAAAAATAAAGGATCCTAATATTCATCTACAACACAATCCTAAATCAAAGTTTCTCAAACATGGTTGATGATGGGTGAAAAAGGGGAGTTTGCATGACACAGCCGCAATGTAGCCTCAAAATATGGTGTTGGCTTAACTCAACATTAAATCGATTCAAATTTAATCAACCATAATAAACCATCTTTGGAGAAGTTTGATTTAGGTTTATGTTGTAGATGATTATTCAAAACCTTTATTTTCTAAATTCAATTTTGTGAATGTTGAATTTTCATCGATTTATTATAGTTCTGTCATGCGAACTCCCATTTTTCACCCACAATCAACCATGTTTGGAGAACTGTGAATTAGGATTGTGTTGTAGATGACTATTAAGAACCTTTATTTTCTATCATTTTTCGTGAATAATGAATTTCCATTGATTTAATGTCGAGTTTGATGAAATCATAATTTTAAGGCTACGTTGAAGATTTGTCGTGCGAACTCATTTTTCACCAATAATCAACCATTTTTGGAGAGAACTTTAATTTAAGATTGTGTTTTAAATGACTATTAAAAATAATTTTTTTCTATCAATTTCGTGAATGTTGAATTTACATCAATTTAATGTCGAGTTCGATGAAAACCTGATTTTAAGGGTATGTTGTGTGTCACGCTGACTCCCATTTTTCACCCACAATCAACCATGTTTGGAGAACTTTTATTTAGGATTATATTGTAGATGACTAGTAAGAACCTTTTATTTTCTATTCGGTTTCGTAAATATTGATTTTCCAAAGATTAAATGTCCAGTTCAATGAAAACCTGATTTTAAGGCTACATTGTAGTTGTGTCATGCGAACTCCCATTTTTCACCCATAATCAAGTATGTTTTGAGAACTTTGATTTAGGAGTGTGTTGTAGATGACTTTTCATCAAACTCAACATATAATCGATGTAAATTCAACATTCACGAAAACCAATAGAAAATAAAGGTTCTTACTAGTAATCTACAACACAATCTTAAATCAAAGTTCTTCAAACATGGTTGAATGTGGGTGAAAAATTGGAGTGCGCGTGACAAAGTTGCAAAATAGCCTTAAAATCAGGCTTTCGTTGAACTCGAGATTAAATTGATGGAAATTCAACATTCACAAAAATTGATAGCAAGTAAAGGTTATTAATCTTCATTTACAACATAATCCTAAATCAAAGTTTTCAAAACATGGTTGATTGTGTGTGAAAAATGGGAATTCGTGTGACACAACAGCAACATAGCCTTAAAATCAGGTTTCATTGAACTCGATATTAAATCGATGGAAATTCAACATTCACAAAAGCCGATAGAAAATAAAAGTTCTTAATAGTCATCTACAACATAATTCTAAATCAAATTTCTCCAAACACGGTTGATTATGGGTGAAAAATGTGAGTTGCATGACAGAGCTGCAACATAGCCTTAAAATCAGGTGTATGTCGAACTTGATAGTAAATCGATGAAAATTCAACATTCACGAAAAGTGATAGAAAATAAGGCTTTTGTCAAACTTGATATTAAATCGATGGAAATTCAACATTCACGAAAAGTGATAGAAAAATAGGTTTTTGTCGTACTCGACATTAAATCAATACAAATTCAGCATTCGCGAAAACCGATAGAAAATAAAGGTTCTTAATAGTCATCTACAACACAAACCTAAATAAAAGTTCTCCAAACATGGTTGAATTGGTGAAAAATGGGTTTTCATTTGGCACAATCAACCATGTTTGTAGAACTTAGATTTAGGATTGTGTTGTAGATGACTATTAAGAACCTTTAATTTCTATTTGGTTTTTGTGAATGTTGAATTTCCATCAATTAAATGTCGTGTTCGACGAATACCTGATTTTAATGCTACGTTACAACTGTTTTAATGAACTCCCATTTTTCACCCACAATCAACCATGTTTGGAGAACTTTTATTTATGTTTGTGTTGTAGATGACTATTACGAACCTTTATTTTCTATCGATTTTAGCGAATATTGAATTTGCATTGATTTAGTGTTGAGGACAAAAACCTTATTTTAAAGCTACGTTATAGTTGTCTCATGCGAACTCTCCATTTTTTCACCCACAATCAACCATGTTTGGAGAATTTTGATTTAGTATTGTGTTGTAGATGACTATTAAAAACCTTTATTTTCTATCGGTTTCTATGAATGTTTAATTTCTATCGGTTCATTGTCGAGTTCGACAAAAACCTAATTTTCTATCACTTTTCGTGAAGGTTGAATTTCCATCAATTTAATGTCGCGTTCAACGTAAACCTGATTTTAAGGCTATGTTGCAGCTGTGTCATGCAAACTCCCATTCTTCACCCACAACCAACCATGTTTGGAGAACTGTGAATTATGATTGTATTGTAGATGACTATAAAGAACATTTATTTTCTATTAATTTTCATGAATGTTGAATTTTCATCGATTTAATTTCGAATTTGACGAAAACATAATTTTAAGGCTACGTGCAGCTTTGTCACGCAAACTCCCATTTCTCACCCACAATCAACTATGTTTCGAGAATTTTGATTTAGTATTGTGTTGTAGATGACTATTAAGAACCTTTAATTTCTATTGGTTGTTGTGAATGTTGAATTTCCATCGATGAAATGTCGAGTTCATCGAATAGCTGATTTTAATGCTACATTAAAACTGTGTCAACAAACTCCCATTTTTCACCCACAATCAACCATGTTTCGAAATTTTTTATTTAGGATTACAGTGTATTAAGAACCTTTATTTTCTAATGGTTTTCATAAATAGTTTTCAATGATTAAATGTCGAGTTCAATGAAAAACCTTATTTTAAGGCTACATTGCAGCTGTGTCACACGAACTCCTATTTTTAACCCATAATCAACCATGTTTGCAGAACTTTGATTTAGGATTGTGTTGTAGATGACTATTAAGAATATTTTTTTTCTATCAATTTTCATGAATGTTGAATTCCCATAATTGAAATATTGAGTTCGATGAAAACCTAATTTTAAGGCTACGTTGCAGTTGTGTCATGCGAACTCTCATTTTTGACCCACAATCAACCATGTTTGGAGTACTTTATTTTAGTATTGTGTTGTAGATGACTACTAAGAACATTTATTTTTTATCGGTTTTTGTGAATGTTAAATTTTATTCAATTTAATATCAACTTTAATGAAAACCTGATTTTAATGCTACGTTGCAACTGTGTCACGTGAACTCCAATTTCTAACAAATAGTCAACCATGTTTTGATAACTTTGATTTAGGATTTTCTTCTAGATGACTATTAAATATCTAGTTCAACAAAAACCTCCTTTTAAGGCTACGTCGCAACTTGTCACGAGAAACCCCATTTTTCACCAACAATCAACCATGTTTGGAGTACTTTGATTTAGTATTGTTTTGTAGATGACTATTAACAACCTTATTTTCTATCAGTTTTCATGAATATTGAATTTCCATTGATTTAATGTGAAGTTCGAAGAAAACTTGATTTTAAGGCTACATTATAGCTATGTCACATGAACCGCATTTTTCACCCACAATAAACCATGTTTGGAGAATTTTGATATAGGAATGTGTTGTAGATGACTATTAGGAACCTTTATTTTCTATCAATTTTTGTGAATGTTGAATTTCCATAGATTTAATGTCCAATTCGATGAAAACCTAATTTTAAGGCTACGTTGCATCTTTGTCACGAGAACTCCCATTTTTCACCCACAATCAACCATGTTTCTAGAACTTTGATTTAAGATTGTGTTGTAGATGACTATTAAGAATCTTTATTTTCTATGGGTTTTGGTGAATGTTGAATTTCCATCGATTTAATGTCAAGTTCGATGAAAACTTGATTTTAAGGCTACATTATAGCTTTGCACGAGAACTGCAATTTTTCACTCACAATCAATCATGTTTGGAGAACTTTTATTGAGGATTTTGTCGTAAATGACTATCGAGAAGCTTTAGTTTCTATCACTTTTTCGTGAATATTGAATTTTCATCGATTTAATGTTGAGTTCGAAAAAAACCTGATTTTAAGATTACCTTGCAGCAATATCACACTAACTCCCATTTATCACCCACAATCCATCATGTTTGGATAAATTTTATTTAGTATTGTCTTTTAGATGATTATTAAGAACCTTTATTTTCTATCGATTTCGTGAATATCGAATTTCCATCGATTTAATGTCGACTTCAACAAAAACCTGATTTTAAGGCTACGTTGCAACTGTGTTACGTGAACTCCCATTCTCACCCATAATCATCGATGTATTGAGAACTTTGATTTAGGTTTTTGTTCTAGATGACTATTAAATATCGAGTTCAACAAAAACCTCATTTTAAGGCTACGTTGCAACTTGTCACACAAACTCCCATTTTTCACTAGCAATCAACCATGTTTGGAGTACTTTCATTTAGTATTGTGTTGTAGATGACTATTAAGAACCTTATTTTCTATCAATTTTCATGGATATCGAATTTCCATCGATTTAGTGTCGACTTTGGGGAAAACCTGATTTTGAGGCAATGTTGGAGTTGTGACATGGGAACTCCAACTTTTCACCTACAATCAACCATGTTTGGAGAAATTTGATTTAGGATTTTTTTGTAGATGACTATTAAGAACCTTTATTTTCTATTGGCTTTCGTTAATGTTGATTTTCCAACGATTTAATGTTGATTTTGACAAAAACCTAAATATAAGGCTACATTGTAGATGTATCACATGAACTCCCATTTTTCATGCATAATCAACAATGTTTGGAGAAATTTGATTTAGGATTATGTTGTAGATGATTTTTAAGAACCTTTGTTTTCTATTTATTTTCACAAATCTTGAATTTTCATCGATTTAATGAGAAGTTTGATGAAACCTAATTTTAAGGCTACGTTGCAAATGTATCACACGAATTCCCATTTCTCATGCATAATCAACTATGTTTGGAGAAATTTTAATTAGGATTATGTTGTAGATGAGTGTTAAGAACCTTTATTTTCTATATATGTTTGTGAATGTTGAATTTTCATCAATTTAATGTCAAGTTCGACGAAAACCTGATTTTAAGGCTACGTTGGCGCTGTGTCATGTGAACTCCCATTTGTCACTGACAATTAACCATTTTTGGATAAATTTTATTTAGGATGGTGTTTTAGATGACTATTAAGAACCATTATTTTCTATCGGTTTTCGTTAATGATGATTTTTCAATGATTAAATGTCAAGTTCAACAAAAACCTGATTTAAAGGCTATGCTGCAATTGTGTCACACAAATTCTCATTTTTCTCACATAATCAACCATGTTTGGAGAAATTTGAATTAGGATTGAGTTGTAACGTTGAATTTCCATCGATTTAATGTCGAGTTCGATGAAAACCTGATTTTAAGGCTATGTGCAGATGTGTCATGCGAACTCGCATTTTTCACCCACAATCAACAATGTTTGGATTACTTTGATTTAGTATTGTGTTGTAGATGACTATTTAGAACATTTATTTTTTTCGATTTTCATAAATGTTGAATTTCCATCGATTTAATGTCGAGTTTGATGAAAACCTAAATATAAGGCTATGTTGCAGATGTATCACATGACCTCCCATTTTTCAGGCATAATTAACCATGTTTGGAGAAATTTGAGTTAGGATTATGTTGTATATGATTTTTAAGAACCTTTATTTTGTATCTGTTTTCGTGAATGTTGAATTTTCATCAATTTAATGTGGAGTTTGATGAAAACCTGATTTTAAGGCTACATTGTAGCTATGTCACGTGAACTACCAAATTTTAGCGACAATTTACCATGTTTGGAGAACTTTTATTTAGGATTAAGCTGTAGATGACTATTAAGAACCTTTATTTTCTATTTGTTTTTGTGAATATTAAATTTCTAACAATTTAATGTCAAGTTCAACGAGAACCTGATTTTAAGGCTACGTTGCAGCTGTGTCATGCAAAATCCCATTTCTCACCCACAATAAACCATGTTTGGAGAACTTCGATTTAGGATTTTGTTGTAGATGACTATTAAGAACCTTCAATTTCTCTTGGTTTTTGTGAATGTTGAATTTCCATCAATTAAATGTCGAGTTTAACAAATACCTGATTTTAAGGCTACATTACGTGAGTGTCAAGGAACTCTGATTTTTCACCCACAATCAACCATGTTCGGAGAAATTTTATTTAGGTTTGTGTTGTAGATGACTATTAAGAACCTTTATTTTCTATCAATTTTCATGAATGTTGAATTTCCATTGATTTAATTTTGAATTCGACGAAAACATAATTTTAAGGCTATGTTGCAGCTTTGTCATGCGAATTCCCATTTCTCACCCACAATCAACTATGTTTGGAGACCTTTGATTTTGGATTGTGTTGTAGATGACTATTAAGAACCTTTAATTTCTATTTGTTTTTGTGAATGTTGAATTTCCATCGATGAAATGTCAAATTCGACAAATACATGATTTTAATGATATGTTACAACTGTGTAGATGACTATTAAGAATTTTTTTTTCTATTGGTTTTCGTAAATACTTTTCAACGATTAAATGTCGAGTTCCACGAAAAACCTGATTTTAAGGCTACGTTGCAGTTGTGTCATGCGAACTCCCATTTGTCACCCATAATAAACCATGTTTGGAGAAATTTTATTTAGGATTACATTGTAGATGACTATTAAGAATTTTTTTTTCTATTGGTTTTCGTAAATTCTTTTCAACGATTAAATGTCGAGTTCAACGAAAAACTTGATTTTAAGGCTACCTTGCAGTTGTGTCATGCGAACTCCCATTTGTCACCCATAATAAACAATGTTTGGAGAACTTTGATTTAGGATTGTGCTGTAGATGACAAGTAAGAATATTTTTTTTCTATCAATTTTCGTGAATGTTGAATTTCCATTGATGGAATGTCGAGTTCAATGAAAACCTGATTTTAAGGCTACATTGCAGCTATGTCATGCGAACTCTCATATTTCACCCACAAATAAACCATGTTTGGAGTACTTTATTTTAGTATTCTGTTGTAGATGACTACTAAGAACATTTATTTTCTATCAATTTTTTTGAATGTTAAATTTCAATCAATTTAATATCGACTTCGACGAAAACCTGATTTTAAGGCTACGTTGCAAATATGTTACGTGAAATCCCATTTTTAACCCATAGTCAACCATGTTTTGAGAACTTTGATTTAGGATTTTGTTCTAGAAGACTATTAAATATTGAGTTCGACAAAAACCTCATTTTAAGGCTACGTTGTAACTTGTCACGAGAAATCCCATTTTTCACCAGCAATCAACCATGTTTGGAGTACTTTGATTTAGTATTGTGTTGTACATGACAATTAGGAACCTTATTTTCTATTCGTTTTCATGAATATTCAAGTTACATCGATTTAATGTTGCCTTTGGGGAAAGCCTAATTTTGAGGCTACGTTGCAGCTATGTCATGCGAACTCTAACTTTTCAACAACAATCAACCATGTTTGGAGAACGATGATTTATAATTGTTTTGTAGATGACTATTAAGAACCTATACTTTCTATCAGTTTTTTTGAATGCTGAGTTTCCATTGAATTTTTGTAAAGATCGAAGAAAACTTGATTTTAAGGCTACATTATAGCTATGTCATGCGAACTCCCATTTTTCGCCCATTATCATCCATGTTTCAAGTACGTAAATAAAAGTTCTCCAAACATGTTGATTTTGGGTAAAAAATTTGAGTTCGCGTGACAAAGCTGCAACGTAGTTTGAAAACAAGGTTTTTCATTGAACTCGACATTTAATTGATGGAAATTCAACATTCACAAAAACCAAACCGAAAATAAAGGTTCTTTATAATCATCTACAACATAATCCTAAATCAAAGTTATCCAAATATGTTTGACAATGCGTGAAAAATGGGAGTTCACGTGACACGTCTACAACGTAGTGCCTTAAAATGAGGTTTTTCGTTGAACTCAAAATTAAATCGATGGAAACTGAACATTAACAAAAACTGATATCGTCTAAATCAAAGTACTCCAAACATAGATGTTTGTGGGTGAAAAATGAGAGTTTGCATGACACAACTGCAATGTAGCCTTAAAATATTGTTTTCGTTAAACTCGACTTTAAATCGATGGAAATTCAACAGTTAAGAAAATGGATACAAAATAAATATCTTTAATAGTCATCTACAAAACAATTCTAAATCAAATTTATCCAAACATGGTTGATTGTGGGTAAAAAATGGGAGTTCGCATGACATAGTTGCAACATAGCCTTAAAATCAGGTTTTCGTCGAACTTGACATTAAATCGATGGAAATTCAACATTCACAGAAAACAATAGGAAATAAAAGTTTTTAATAATTATCTACAACATAATCCTAAATGAAAGTTCTCCAAACATGGTTGTTTATGCATAAAAAATAGGAGTTCACGCATGACAAATCTACAACGTTGCCTTTAAATAAAGGTTCTTAATAGAGTTATCTACAACACAGTTTTATATCAAAGTACTCCAAACACTGTTTATTTTGGGTGAAAAATGGGAGTTTGTATGATACAGGTGCAATATAGCCATAAAATGAATGAAAATTCAACATTTACGAAAAGTAATAGAAAATAAAGGTTCTTTATAGACATCTACAACATAATCGTAAATCAAAGTTCTCCAAACATGATTTATTATGGGTGAGAAAGGGAAGTTCGTGTGACAGTTAAAACGTAGCCTTTAAATAAGGTTTTTGTCCAACTTGACATTAAATCGATTAAAATTCAACATTCATGAAAACTGATAGAAAATAAATGTTCTTAATAGTCATCTACAACACAATCATAAATCAAAGTTCTCCAAGCATGATTGATTGTGGGTGAAAAATGGGAGTTCATGTGGAAAAGATGCAATGTAGCTATAAAATCAGGTTTTCGTCGAATTCCACATTTAATCAATGGAAATTCAGCATTCGTGAAAACCGATAGAAAATAAAGGTTCTTGATAGTCATTTACAACATAATCCTAAATCAAAGTTCACCAAACATGGTTGATAGTGGGCGAAAAATGGGAGTTCATGTGATAGTGGTGCAACGTACCTTAAATCGACGGAAATCTAGCATTCATGAGAACGAATAGAAAATAAAGGTTCTTAATAATTATCTACAACATGACCCTAAAAAAAATTATCCAAACATGGTTGATTGTGGGTGAAAAATGGGAGTTCATGTGACACAACTGTAAAGTTGCCTTAAAATCAGGTTTTTGATAAATTCGACGTTAAATCAATGAAAATTCAACAATCACGAAAATAAATAGAAAATAAAAGATCTTAATAGTCATGTACAAAACAATACTAAATCAAAGTTCTCCAAATATGGTTGATTGTGGGTGAAAAATGGGAGTTCGTATGACATAGCTGCAAGGTAGCCTAAAAATCAGGTTTTTATCGAACACGACATTAAATCGATGGAAATTCAACATTCACGAAAACCGATAGAAAATAAAGGTCCTTAATAGTCATCCACAATACAATCCTAAATACAAGTTCTCCAATCGTTATTTATTGTGGGTGAAAAATGGGAGTTCGTGTGACAAAATTGCATTGTAGCCCTGAGATCAGGTTTTCATCGAACTCGACATTAAATCGAAGGAAATTCAAAATTCACGAAAACTGATGGAAAATAAAGGTTCTTAATTGTCATCTACATCACAATCCTAAATCAAAGGTCTCCAAACATGATTGTTTGTGGGTGAGAAATGGGAGTTCGCGTGACACAGCCACAATGTAGCTTTAAAATCAGATTTTCGTTCAACTCGACATTAAATCATTGGAAATTCAACATTCACAAATATAAATAGAAAATAAAGGTTCTTAATAGTCATCTAAAACTTAATAATAAATAAAATTTATCCAAACATGCTTATTTGTCAATGAAAAATGGGAGTTCGCGTGACACAGCTGCAATGTAGCCTTAAAATCAGGTTTTCGGCGAACTTGATATTAAATCGATGAAAATTCAACATTCACAAAAATAAATAGAAAATAATCATTTTTAACAATCATCTACAACATAATCCTAAATAAAATTTCTCGAATGATGGTTGATTATGCATGAGAGATGGGAGTTCGTGTGATACATCTGCAACATAGCTTTAAAACTAGGTTTTCATCAAACTCCACATTAAATCGATGGAAATTGAAGATTTTTGAAAACCGATAGAAAGTAAAGGTTCTTAATAGTCAGCAACAACACAATCCTAAGCAAAGTTCTCTGAACATTGTTGATTGTTTGTGAAAAGTGGGATTTCGCATGACACAACTGCAATGTAGCGTTAAAATCAGGTTTTCTTTGAAATTGACATTAAATCAATGAAAATTCAACATTGCCGACAACCAATATAAAATAAAGGTTCTCAATAGTCGTCTACAATGTAATTTTAAATGATAGTTCTCCAAACATTGTTGATTGTAGGTGAAAAAATGGGAGTTCACATAACATTGCTGCAACATAGCCTTAAAATCAGATTTTCGTCAAACTCAACATTAAATTGAAGGAAATTCAACATTCACAAAAAGTGATAGAAAATAAAGGTTCTTAGTAATAATCTAAAACACAATCCTAAATAAAAGTTATCCAAACATGGTGGATTGTGGGTGAAAAATGGGAGTTAGTGTGACACAGCTGGAAGGTAATCTTAAAATCAAGTTATTTTTTATCTCGACATTAAATCGATGGAAATTGAACATTCACGAAAAAATGATAGAAAATAAAAGTTCTTAATAGTCATTTCAAACACAATCCTAAATCAAAGTTCTCCAAACATGATTGATTGTTGGCGAAAACTTGCAATTCCTATGCAAAGCTGTAATGTAGCGTTAAAGTCAAGTTTTCATCGAACTCGACATTAAATCAATGGAAATTCAACATTCACCAAAACCCATAGAAAATAAAGGTTCTTAATAGTCATCTATAACACAATCTTAAATCAAAGTTCTGCAAACATGGTTGATTGTGGTTGTAAAATAGGAGTTCTCGTGACAAAGATGCAACGTAGCCTTAAAATTAGCTTTTCATCAAACTCGACATTAAATCTTTGGAAATTCAACATTCACGAAAACTGATAGAAAATAAAAGGTTCTTAATAGTCATCTACAACACAATCCTATGTCAAAATTCTCCAAACATGGTTGATTGTGGGTGAAAAATGCGTTTCGGGTGACATAGCTATAATGTAGCCTTAAAATCAAGGTTTCTTCGAATTTCACATTAAATCAATGGAACTTGAACATTCATGAAAACTGATAGAAAATAAAGGTTTTTAATCAAAGCACTCCAAACATGGGATTGTGTTGTAGATGACTATTAACAACCTTTATTTTCTATCAGTTTTTGTGAATGTTGAAATTCCATGGATTTAATGTGAAATTCGAAGAAACCTTGATTTTAAGGCTACATTATAGCTGTGTCACCCGAAATGCATTTTTCACCCACAATCAATCATGTTTTGAGAACTTTTAATTAGGATTGTGTTGTAGATGAGTATTATGAACCTTTACTTTCTATCAGTTTTCGTAAATATTGAATTTCCATCGATTTAAAGCCCAATTTGATGAAAATGTGATTTCAATGTTCTGTTGCAGTTGTGCCATTCGAACTCGTAATTTTCACCCACAATCAACCATGTTTGCAGAACTTTGATTTAAGATTGTGTTGTAGATGACTATTAAAGACCTTTATTTACTATTAGTTTTCGTGAATGTTTAATTTTCATCAATTTAATGTCGAGTTCGACGAAAACGTGATTTTAAGGCTACATTGTAGTTTTGTCACACGAACTCTCGTGACAAAAATGCAATGTAGCCTTAAAATTAGGTTTTCGTCGAACTTGACATTAAATCTATGGAAATTCAACATTCACAAAAATTGATAAAAAATAAAAGGTTCTTAATAGTCATCTACAAAACAATCCTATATCAAAATTCAACAAACATGGTTGATTGTGGATGAACAATGCAGTTCACGTGACATAGCTATAATGTAGCCTTAAAATAGTGTTTTTTCTTTAACTTCACATTAAATCAATTGAAATTCAACATTCATGAAAATTGATAGAAAATAAAGGTTCTTGATAGTCATTTAGAAAAAAATCCTAAATCAAAGTTCTCCAAACATGCTTGATTGTGGGTGAAAAGTGGGAGTTCCCATGACACAGCTACAACGTAGCCTCAAAATCTAGTTTTCCCCAAAGTCAACATTAAATTGCCATCGATTTAATGTCGACTATGGGGAAAACCTGATTTTGAGGCTACGGTGTTGTTGTGTCAAATGAACTCCTTTTATTCACCCACAATCAACCATGTCTGGAGAACTTTAATTTAGGATTAGCTTGTAGATGACTATTAAGAACCTTTATTTTCAATAGGTTTTGGTGAATTTTGAATTTCCTTTGATTTAATGTTGAGTTCGACGAAAACCTTATTTCAAGGCTGTGTTGCAGCTATGTCATGCAAACTCCCATTTTCCACCCACAATGAAAAATGTTTGGAGAAATTTGATTTAGGATTATGTTGTAGATGACTATTAAGAACCTTTATATTCTATCGATTTCAGTGAATATTGAATTTCCTTTGATTCAATGTCGATTTCGATGAAAACCTAAATTTAAGGCTATGTTGTAGCTGTGGCACACGAACTCCCATTTTTCACCGACAATTAATCATGTTTCAATAACTTTTATTTAGGATTATGTTGTAGATGGCTATTAAGAACCTTTATTGTTTATCGGCTTTTGTGAATGTTAAATTTGCATCGATTTAATGTCGAGATGGAAAAAAACTTGATTTTAAGAATACATTACAGCTATGTTACGCGAACTCCCATATTTCACCCACAGTTAGCTATGTTTGGAGAACTTGGATGTTGTAGATGACTATTAAAAACCGTTATTTTCTATCAGTGTTCGTGAATGTTGAATTTCCATCGATTTAACATTAAGTTCAATGAAAACCTAATTTTAAGCCTACGTCGTAGATTCGTCACACGAACTCCTTTTTTTCACCCATAATCCACTATGTTCTGAGAATTTTTGTTTAGGATTGTGTTGTAGATGACTATTAAGAACCTTTCTTTTCTTTTTATTTTCATGAATATTGAATTTCCATCTATTTAATGTCGAGTTCAACGAAAACCTAATTTTAAGGCCACTTTGCAGCTATGTCACACGAACTCCCATTTTTCATGCACAATCAAGAATGTTTGGATAGTTTTGATTTAGAATTATGTTGTAGATGACTATTAAGAACCTTAATTTGATATTGGCTTTTGTGAATGTTGAATTTCTGTCAATTTAATGTCGAGATCGAAGCAAACTTGATTTTTAGGCTACATTATAGCTATGTGGAGTGAACTCTCGTTTTTCACCCATAATCAACCATGTTTGGAGAACTTTGATTTAAGATTATGTTTTAGATAACTATAAAGAAGCTTAATTTTCTTTCAATTTTTGTGAATTTTGAATTTCCATCAATTTAATGTGGAGTTTGATGAAAACCTAATTTTAATGCTACATTGCAACTGTGTCACGCAAAATCAAAATTTTCACCCACAATCAACCATGTTTGTAGAAATTTGATTTAGGATTGTCTTGTAGATGAGTATTAAGAACGTATATTTTCAATTGGTTTTCGTGAATGTTGAATTTCCATCGATTTAATGTCCAGTTCGGTGAAAACCTAATTTGAAGGCTCTGTTGCAGTTGTGTCATGCGAACTCCCAATTAACCATAATAAAGTGGTTCTAAAAATTTTGTATTTCAAAAGTCTCATTAAACATTGATCCAATATCCTTTATATAATTACTCATATATTGCCTTCACCTATCAAGAAAAATATTAATTTCAAATTATTTTATTTGACTTCAAAATTATTTTATTTATACATTCTCAATTCTAATTTTCATATACACCATCACTAGTCAAAATATTAAAGGATCATGGAGGAAAAATCATTGGAGTTTGACTTGTGAGTTAGAAACAGACCCTAGGGTTAAGAATTTTGATTTTTGGATTGTGTTTAGTCCTATTAAAAGTGTTTTTCCATGGGTTTTATGAGATGTTGAATTTCCATGGATTCCAATGTCAGTTTGATGAAACCTGATTTTATCATCTATATGCTGGCAGGGGATTTTCAAAGAGATTTTGTCCTCCCCATCACTCACTGTTTTCAGGGTTTGGGTTCAACATTGCCAGGATAGGTGGGTCCAAAACCTGAGGAAATGGGAGGTTTCCTATGGATTAAATGGGAAATACGAGAAGAAATTATGGTATAAAATGGAATTGGTGTTGTTTGGATCAAAGAATCATGATGAGTGGTCTGGCCTTCGGGGATACAAAAGCAATGGTGGTAGGCTCAGCTGAGAAGTGGGTCATCAAGACACCCGATTGACAATGAGCATGAGTTCTAAATCGGGGAACAACGTTTCCTTGGAACTCCATTCCTAATTGACTCAGAATATTTGGAAGCATTGCACTAAATGAATCTCTTGTCATCAGTACCCAGCAGAATTTTCCACAGGTTCCTTCTGGTCTTCAAAGTAGGAGCTTGGGGAAACTATAACACAAATATTGAATCAAGAGTATTCAATGCATGGTTGATTGTGTGAGAAAACAGGTTAAGCGACAGGCTATGGCATAGAATCGTTTTCAAATGAACTCAAACATTAAAATGATGAAACTAGGGGTTCTTAATAGTCATTCCACCAAACATAATCTAGCTCTCAAACTTCCTCGAAACCTAGGTTGATTCATGGTTGAAAAACGGAGTTTGCAACATGCTTCTAGCGTGGCCTTAGAATCAGGTGTTAGGCGAACGACTATGATAGTTCAAAGTCAAGCATACCAAGGTGAATATATTATAAAGACTAGCCAATTATCACAACACAATCCTAAATCAAAGTTTACCAAACATTGTTGATTATGGGTGGAAAAAAGGGAGTTCGCGTGACATGGCTGCAATGTAGTCTTAAAATTAGGTGTACGAAGCAATTTTTTTGGGAAAAATCAAAGATATGGGTTTCATAGGTGCTTGTGTGGTAAAAAGACCCAAATTATCCGTTTTTTGAAAAAATAAGTTGGTCTTGAAAAAGATAAAAAATTTGATGAGTATAGTTAAAATCTTATAGAATTTTTAACTTTTTCAAAAAGATCAAAAATCAATTAAATTTGGCAGTACAACTTTGCAAGGTCATAACTTTTGATGCAACCATTAGTTTTTAAATTATAATATATTTTTGGAAAGCTCTTCAAAAGACACTTGGCCTCATTCATTTGTATCGTTTATTTGGTTTGTGTAATTGCGTAAAGTCTTCTAAAGAGTGTAACCTTTTAAAAAATAAAAAAAATATTAAATTTGGTTGTACAATATCGCGACGTCATAACTTTAGATCTGACCATTGCATTATCAATTATAATATATTTTTGAAAAATTGTCTAGAAGACACTTGGCCTTGTTCATTCGCGTCTTATATCTAGTTTGCGTAACTGCCTGAAATCTTTTAAAAATTGTAACTTCTTGAAAAATCAAAATTTTATTAAATTTGGTAGTACAACTTCATGGGGCAATAAATGTTTATCTAACAATTAGATTTTCAATTATAATATAGTTTTTGAAAACAATCCAGAATGTGCTTGGTCTAAAATCTTCTATAAGATCTAATCTATTCTCAAAACATGATTGATTATGGGTGAAAAATGGGAGTGGACATGACACAACTGCAACGTAGCCTGAAAAATTAGGTGTTCGCCAAACTCAACATTAAATCGATGGAAATTGAACATTCAAAAAAACTAATAGAAAATAAAGGTTCTTAATAGTCGAATACAACATAATCTCAAATCAAAATTCTCCAAACCTGGTTGATTATATGTGAAAAATGGGAGTTCGATGACATAGCTGGTGTTAGACAAACTTAGTTGTAAATCAATTGAAAATCAATGTTCACAAAAGGCGATATAAAATAGAGGATCCTATTAGTCATATACAATACAATCCTAAATCAAAGTTCTCCTAACATAGTTGATTATGGCGTGAAAAATGACTGTTCACATGACAACTCCAACGCAGCCTTAAAACTTAGGTGTTCATCGAACTCATCATTAAATCAATGGAAATTCAACATTGATGAAAACCAATAGAAAATAAAGGTTCTTAATAGTCATTTATAACATAATCTAATATCAAAATTCTCCAAACCTGGTTGATTATGGGTGAAAAATGGAAGTTTGCATGACACAGCTACAACATAGCCTTAAAATTAGTCGTTAGACGAACTTGACTGTAAATCGTTCAAAAATCAACATGCACAAAAGGCAATATAAAATAAAGGAAACTAATAGTCATTCACAACACAATCCTAAATCAAAGTTCTCCAAACATTGTTGATTATGGATGAAAAACGGGAGTTCGCGTGACACAACTGCAACTTAGCCTTAAAATCAGTTGTACGAAGCAATTTTTTTGGGAAAAATTGAAGATATGGGTTTCATAGGTGCTTGTGTGGTAATTGAACAGTAACAAAAACCGATAAGAAATAAAGGTTCTTTATAGTCATCTACAACACAATCACATTTTTGTCGAATTCAACATTAAATCGATGAAAATTAAACATTCACAAAAACTGATAGAAAATAAAGGTTCTCAATAGTCATTTACAACACAATCATAATTCAAAGTTCTCCAAACATAGATGTTCGTGGTTGAAAAATGTGCATTCACGTGACAAACTGCAATGTAGCCTTAAAATAGGGTTTTCGTCAAACGCGACATTAAATCGATGGAAATTCAACATTCACAAAAATTGATAGAAAATAAAGATTCTTAATAGTCATCTACAACACAATCCTAAACCAAAGTTATCCAAACATGGTTGATTGTTGGTGAAAAATGGGAGTTCATGTGACACAGCTGCAATGTAGTCTTAAAATCAGGTTTTTGTAAAATTCAACATTAAATAGATGGAAATTTAACACGAAAACCAATAGATTTATTGTGAGTGAGAAATGAGAGTTTGCGTGACACAATTGCAAAATATCCTAAAAATTAGATTTTTATAGAACTCGACATTCTATCGGAAGAAATTCAACATTCAAGAAAATCAATAAAAAATAGCTTCATAATATTCATCTACAACACAATCCTAAATCAAATTTATCCATACATGGTTGATTGTTGGTGAAAAATGGGATTTCGTGTGATAGTTGCAACGTAGCCTTAAAATCAGGTTTTTGTCAAACTCGACATTAAATCGATGAAAATTCAACATTCATGAAAAATGATAGAAAATAAAGGTTCTTAATAGTCATCTACAACACAATCCTAAATCAAAGTTCTCCAAACATGATTGATTGTGGGTGAAAAATCAGAGTTCGGGTGATAAATATGCAACATAGCCTTAAAATCAAGTTTTTGTTGATCTCAACATTTAATCGATGGAAATTTAGTATTCGTGAAAAATGATAGAAAATAAAGGTTGTTGATAGTCATTTACAACACAATCCTAAATCAAAGTTCTCCAAACATGGTTGATAATGGGTGAAAAATGGGAGTTTGCATGATAGTGGTGCCACGTAGCCTTAAACTCAGGTTTTCACCGAACTCGACATTAAATCGATGGAAATTTAACATTCATTAAAACCAATAGAAAATAAAGGTTCTTAATAGTCGTCTACAACATGATCCTAAATAAAAGTTCTCCAACCATGGTTGATTGTGGGTGAAAAATTGGAGTTTACATGACACAGCTACAACGTAGCGTTAAAATCAGGTTTTTGTCGAACTCAACATTAAATCAAAGGAAATTGAACATTCACAAAAACTAATAGAAAATAAAGGTTCTTGATAGTTATTTACAACACAATCCTAAATGAAAGTTCTCCAAACATGGTTTATTGATGCTGAAAAATGGGAGTTCTCATGACACAGTTGCAATGTAGCCTTAAAATTAGGTTTTCGTCGAACTCAACATTAAATCGACGGAAATTCGACATTCACGAAAACCAATGGAAAATAAAGGTTCTTAATAGTGAACTACAACATAATCCTAAATAAAAGTTCACTAAACATGGTTGATTATGGGTGAAAAATGGGAGTTCGTGTGACACATCTACAACGTAGGATTAAATTTGGGTTTTTACAAACTTGATATTAAATTGATGGAAATTCAGTATTGGTGAAAAATGATAGAAAATAAAGGTTGTTGATAGTCATTTACAACACAATCCTAAATCAAAGTTCTCCAAACATGGTTGGTAATGGGTGAAAAATGGGAGTTTGCATAATAGTGGTGCCACGTAGCCTTAAACTCAGGTTTTCACCGAACTCGACATTAAATCGATGGAAATTTAACATTCATTAAGACCAATAGAAAATAAAGTTTCTTAATAGTCATCTACAACATGATCCTAAATAAAAGTTCTCCAACCATGGTTGATTGTGGGTGAAAAATTGGAGTTCATGTCACACAGCTGCAACGTAGCGTTAAAATCAGGTTTTTGTCGAACTCAACATTAAATCAAAGGAAATTGAACATTCACAAAAACTGATAGAAAATGAGGTTCTTGATAGTTATTTACAACACAATCCTAAATGAAAGTTCTCCAAACATGGTTTATTGATGCTGAAAAATGGGAGTTCTCATGATACAGTTGCAATGTAGCCTTAAAATTAGGTTTTCATCAAACTCAACATTAAATCGATGGAAATTCGACATTCACGAAAACCAATGAAAAATAAAGGTTCTTAATAGTCATCTACAACATAATCCTAAATAAAAGTTCACTAAACATGGTTGATTATGGGTGAAAAATGAGAGTTCGCGTGACACATCTGCAACGTAGGATTAAATTTATGTTTTTACAAACTTGATATTAAATCGATGGAAATTCAACATTCACTGAAAATGATAGAAAATAAAGGTTCTGAATAATCATCTACAACATAATCCTAAAACAAAGTACTCCAAACATGGTTGATTATGAGTGAAAAATTGGAGTTCACATGTCACATCTGCAACGTTGCTTTAAACTTAGCTTTTTGTCGAACTCGACATTAAATCGATGGAAATTCCACACTCACAGAAACTGATAGAAAATAAAGTTTCGTAATAGTCATCTACAACAAAATACTAAATCAAAGTTCTCTTAACATGGTTGATTGCTGGTGAAAAATGGGAGTTCGCATGACATAGCTCCAATGTAGCCTTAAATCCAAGTTTTCTTCGAACTCGACATTAAGTCAATGTAAATTCAACATTTAAGAAAACCAATAGAAGATAAATATTGTAAATAGTCATCTACAATAGAATCCTAAATCAAAGTTCACCAAACATGGTTGATTATGGGTGAAAAATGGAAGTTCGCGTGACATAACTACAATGTAGCCTTAAAATTATGTTTTCGTCGAACTTGACATTAAATTGATAAAAAATAAATGTTTTTAATAGTCATCTACAACACAATCCTAAATCAAAATTCTGCAAACATGGTGGACTGTGGATGAAAAATGGGAGTTCCCTTAACATAGCTGCAATGTAGCCTTATAATCAGGTTTACGTTGAATTCAACATTAAATCATTGGAACTTCAACATTCACGAAAACGATAAAAAATGAATATATTCTTAATAGTCATCTACAACACAAACCTAACTAAAAATTCTCCAAACATGGTTGATTGTCAGTGGAAAATGGGAGTTCATGTGAAACAGTTGCAATGTAGCCTTAAAATCATGTTTTCATTGAACTTGACATTAAAACGATGAAAATTCAACATTCACAAAAATAAATAGAAAATAAAGTTTCTTAACAATCATCTACAACATAAATGATAGAAAATAAAGGTTCTTAATAGTCATCTACAACACAATCCTATATCAAAGTTGTCCAAACATTATTGATTGTTTGTGAAAAGTGGGATTTCAAATGACATGGCTGCAACATAGCATTAAAATCAAGTTTTCTTTGAAATTGACATTAAATCGATTGAAATTCAACATTGACAAAAATCCATATAAAATAAAGGTTCTTAATAGTCATCTACAATGTAATTTTAAATCAAAGTTGTCCAAACATGGTTGATTGTAGGTGAAAAATGGGAGTTCACATAACACTGCTGCAACATAGCATTAAAATCAGATTTTCATCAAACTCGATATTAAATGAAAGGAAATAGATGGAAATTCAACATTCACGAAAAGTGAGAAAATAAAGGTTCTTAATAATCATCTAAAATACAACCCTAAATAAAAATTAGTGTGACACAACTGCAAGGTCATCTTAAAGTCATGTTTTTTGCGAACTTGACATTAAATTGATGGAAATTCAACATTCACGAAAAAATGATAGAAAATAAAGGTCCTTAATAGTCATTTACAAAACAATCCTAAATAAAAGTTCTCCAAACATAATTGATTGTGGGTGAAAAATTGAAGTTCTCGTGCAAAGCTGTAACGTAGCCTTAAAATCAAGTTTTCGTCGAACTCGACATTAAATCAACGGAAATTCAACATTCACCAAAACCCATAGAAAACAAACGTTCTTAATAGTCATCTACAACACAATCTTACATGAAAGTTCTACAAACATGGTTGATTGTTGGTGAAAAATGGGAGTTCTCGTGACAAAGATGCAACGTAGGCTTAAAATTAGGTTTTCGTCGAACTTGACATTCAACATTCACGAAAACTGATAGAAAATAAAGGTTCTTAATTGTGGGTGAAAAATGTGGTTCGCGTGACATAGCTATAACATAGCCTTAAAATCAATTTTTATTCGAACTTCACATTCAATCAATGGAAATTCAGCATTCATGAAAACTTATAGAAAATAAAGTTCCTTAATAGTCAATTAAAACACAAACCTAAATCAAAGTTCTCCAAACATGGTTGATTGTGGGTGAAAAGTGGGAGTTCCCATGACATAGCTGCAACGTAGACTCAAAATCAAGTTTTCCCAAAAGTCGACATTAAATCGATGCAAATACAATATTCATTAAAATTGATAGAAAATAAGGTTCTTAATAGTCATCTACAACACAATACTAAATCAAAGTGATCAAAACATGGATGATTAAGGGTGAAAAATGGGAGTTCATGTAACACAGTTGCAACGTAGCTTTAAAATCAGGTTTTTGTCGAAGTTGACATTAAATCGACAAAAAATCAATATTCACGAAAATCGATAGAAAATAAAGGTTCTTAAAAGTCATCTACAACACAATCCTAAATCAAAGTTCTCCAAACATGGTTGATTGTTTGTGAAAAGTGGGATTTTGCATGACACAGCTGCAACGTAGTGTTAAAATTAGCTTTTCTTTGAAATTGACATCGATCGAAATTCAACATTCACGAAAATCGATAAAAATAAATGTTCTTAATAGTCATATAAAAATTAAATCAAAGTTATCAAAACATGGGTGATTGTGGGTGAAAAGTTGAAGTTCACATGACAAAGCTACAATGTTCAATTTCAATCGATTTAATGTCGAGTTCGACGAAAAGCTAATTTTAACGCTAGGTTACAGACGTGTCATGCGAACTCCCATTTTTCACCTATACTCAACCATCTCTGGAAAACTTTGATTTAAGATTATGTTGTAGATGACTATTAATAATCTTTATTTTCTATCGGTTTTCGTGAATGTTGAATTTCCATCGATTTAGTGTCGAGTTTAACGAAAAGCTAATTTTAATGCTGCGTTGCAGTCGTGTCATGTAAACTCCCATTTTTCATCCACAATCAACCACTTTTGGAGAGCTTTGATTTAGGATTGTGCTGTAGATTACTAGTAAGAACCTTTATTTTCTATTGGATTTCGTGAATGTTGAATTTACATCGATTAAATGTTGAGTTCGATGAAAACTTGATTTTAAGGCTATGTTGCAGCTTTGTCAGATGAGCTCCCATTTTTGAACAACATTCAATCACGTTTGGAGAACTTTGATTTAAGATATTGTTGTAGATGACTATTAAGAACATTTATTTTCTATCACTTTTCGTGAATGTTTAATTTCCATCGATTTAATGTCGAATTCGATGAAAACCTGATTTTAAGGCTATGTTGCAACTGTGTCACACGAACTCACATTTTTCACCTACAACCAACCATGTTTACAGTACTTCGATTTAGTATTGTGTTATAGATGACTATTAAGAGCCTTTATTTTCTATCAATTTTTGTGAATGTTGAATTTCCATCGATTTAATGTTGAGTTCAACGAAAACTTGATTGATTTTAAGCCTACATTGTAGTTGTTTCACGTGAACTCCCATTTCTCACACACAATCAACCATGTTTGGATAACTTTTATTTAGGGTTGTGTTCTAGTTGACTATTATTAACATTTTTTTTTATCGATTTTCGTGAATATTGAATTTCAATGGATTTAATGTTGAGTTTAACGACAATTTGATTTCAAGGGTACATTGCAGCTGTGACACGAGAACTCACATTTTTCACCCACAATCAACCATGTTTGGATAAGTTTGATTTAGGATTGTGTTGTTGATGACGATTAAGAACCTTTATTTTCTATCGGTTTTTGTAATTGTCAAATTTCCATCAATTTAATGTCGAGTTCCGTGTAAACTTGATTTTAAGGCTAGGTTTGCAGTTGTGTCACATGGACTCCCATTATTCACCCACAATCAACCATGTTTTTATAATTTCAATTTAGGATTGTGTTGTAGATGACCATTAAGAATGCTTATTTTCTATTGGTTTTTGTGAATGTTGAATTTCCATTTATTTAATGTCGAGTTCAACAAAACCCTGATTTTTAGGCTACCTTACAGCTTTGTCACACGAACTCCTATTTTTCACCGACAATAAACCATGTTTGGATAACATTTATTTAGGATTGTGTTTTAGATGACTATTAAGAACCTTTATTTTCTATCAATTTTCGTGAATTTTGGATTTCCTTCAATTTCATATCGAGTTTTACGAAAATTTGATTTTAAGGTTATGTTGCAGCTGTTTGGAAAACTTCGAATTAAAATTATTTTGTAGATGACTTTTAAGAACCTTTATTTTATATGGGTTTTCGAGAATGTTGAATTTCCATCCATTTAATGTCCAGTTAAAAAAAAACATGATTTTAAGGCTACGTTGCAGTTGTGTCACGAGAACTCCCATTTTTCACCAACAATCAACCATGTTTGGAGAACATTGATTTAGAACTGTGTTGTAGATGACTATTTAGAAACTTTATTTTCCACCGAATTTCGTGAATATTGAATTTCCTTCCATTTAATGACAAGTCCGACAAAAACCTGATTTTAAGGCTACGTTGCAGCTTTGTCATGTGAACTCCCCTTTTTCACCCACAATCAACCATGTTTGCATAGCTTTTATTTAGGATTGTGTTATAGATAACTATTAAGAACCTGTATTTTCCATCGTTTTTCATGAATTTCGAATTTCCTTCCATTTAATGTCGTGTTCGATTAAAACCTGATTTCAAGGCTACGTTGCAGCTTTGTCACGCAAAATCTGAGTTTTCAGCCACAATAAATCATGTTTGGAGAACTTGTATTTAAGATTGTATTGTAGATGACTATTAAGAACCTTTATTTTCTATCGGTTTTCGTGAATGTTGAATTTCCATCAATTTAATGTCGAGTTTGATAAAAACCTGATTTTTAGGCTACGTTGAAGTTATGTCACACGAACTCCCAATTTTCACCCACAATAAACCATTTTTTAATAAATTTTAATTAGGATTGTGTTTTAGATGACTATTAAGAACCTTTATTTTCTATCACTTTTTTTGAATGTTGAATTTTCGTTGATTTAATGTTGAGCTCGACAAAAACCTAATTTTAAGGCTGAGTTGCACCTTTGTCACATGAACTCCAATTTTTTAGCAATAATGAACCATGTTTCAAGTATTTTGATTTAAGATTGTGTTGTAGATGACAATTAAGAACATTTATTTTCTATGGGATTTGGTGAATGTTCAATTTACATCGATTTAATGTTGAGTTCGATGAAAACTTGATTTTAAGGCTACATTACAACTTTGCACGGGAACTGCGATTTTTCACCCACAATCAATCATGTTTGGTGAAATTTGATTTAGGATTGTGTTGTAAATGACTATTAAGAACCATTATTTTCTATCATTTTTCTTGAATGTTGAATTTCCTTTGATTTAATGTCGAGTTTGACGAAAATCTGATTTTAAGGCTATGTTGCAGCAGTGTTATGCGAACTCCCATTTTTCACCTACAATCAACCATGTTTGAA
>VCHN02002168.1:0-18281 GCA_007115665.2 Sequoiadendron giganteum | reverse complement strand
TTCATAGTAAACATGAGATACATCTCACAACTCAATTGAATGAGATGGGGGATATACATAACATATTTCCCAAATCAAACCATCCCTAATTAACTAGTGTTAGGTCTAAAGTATTCCTACTCAATAAAAGATCTAGTATACAATGTAATACCCCTCCGTTTTGGCTCTTTTCTACAGACAGTGTCCACTAATTTTTGTTTTCTGGTTACTTATATACTTTGATATACTCTAGCATGTTGTGTGTTATTTGATCACTATTTATAGAGCGACGTGGACTATTTGTGGTGGTGTGATGTACCTTCTTTGATGTTTTATCTGGCATGCTTTGATTAGTGTAATGATGGTTTGGTATATCATGGTTGTTGCACATGAGTATTTTATTTATGATTAGAACTATCAGTTCGTGATAAGTGTATTGGTGAAGGGGACATAATTGCATCACTCGCTTGTGAGCACCCTACGATTCTGTGACTTCCTCTTCACGGTGTGTTTTATGATGATGTTTATATACATGTGCTATTGATGCCTCGTTTATAGGTTTGCAGGTACATGACATTGACTCCTCTTGGCTTCACAGGTTTGAGCGTGTCGACCCAATGGTAAATTTGATTGGGAGATAGTAGCTAGGTTACTTGTGTTAGGTCTACACCCTAGCCTCAGTGTGTCGTCAAGTTTAGTCAGTCATGTTTGTTTAATTGTGTTTATTATTGCTTTATATTATCATGGTAAAATTATTTAAAAGAGGTTAGATAATTTCATTATTAAAAGTTGAATATTAGATTATGCTTATTTTAAATGTTGAGGTTCTAGAATTAATAAATAAATAAATTTAATTTAATTAATAAAAAGATAATTCTTGGATTATTTTATTTATTGATAAATTAAATTAATTAAATAGTTATGTTTGAAAGGGAAATGTTTTAATTATTAAAATATTTAATTTTGATTATTAGAAGATTTTATTCCAGTCGGGTTGTTGAAAGATATTTAGAAAATGCTAGCAAGTGTTAGAAAAATTTAATGAATTTGTTGGGGAAATTAATTCCTAGGAGATAATCTTGGCTTTGGGTGAGGAAGAGGAAAGCTTCTTCACGACAAGGCACATGATATTTTGCATGTTAGAAATTTGTGGGCAAAGGATTTCTTGTTGTGATCTAGAGATTTTTGGAAAAGAATTTGGTTGTAGAAATCATTTTGGAATTCTTGCATTTTTAGAAGATTGCTTGGAAATTTCTTGATGTGTTGGGATTACTCTTGTGATCGAGAAATCAATTTTCTTGGAGGAAGCCATTGTTGTCTGGAACATTTGCTTGAAGCTATGGAGGAGGCTCTGCACCAGATTCAAATACTCAAGAAGCGTTGGTTTATAGGTTCTTTCCTTTATTTTGTTTTGTTAGTTTTAATGGAAAGGTTTCTTGATTCCAATTCTCTGTAGAAAAAGATTGTCTATGTGAGGAAGTTTGTATTGACGTAGTAAAAATGATCTATAATTTAATTTCTCTATAAGAGGCTATTTCTTCTGTAGTTGAAATCAATTATGGAAAACCTTAATTATTGGTTGTCTAGTAATTTAGAGAAAATTAGTGAGACCCAGGAGAAATATTTAGTATTATAATTTTCCTGAAGTTTTCCTATAGCTTGTCTTTTCTTAGGAAAAATTTCTCTATATTTTTAAATTGTAGGAATTTTATTATAATTCTTCAAGATTTGTTTTCCTCTGTGTTTGAATTTGAGAAAGCAAGAAAGAATCCTCTGTTAAATTATTTGGGAAAAAAATTACCTATATATTCCCCTCTCTGTAATTGGATTTTTCCGTGAAATTATAAAAATTTTCTATAGAAACTCTTTCTGGAAAATGTTTTCTCAATTTTAGTATTTTGGTGTTTTAATTTATTTATATATATATTATATTATAATACTGTATAAAAAAAGAAGGATTTATTACTTTCTGAGTTGAATCGTCGTACGTGAAATGCTTCCTCAAAAAATCATATTTTAAATTGGGATTTTTTTTTTTGAAGTTATAATATATAGTGGGTGGGGGGTTATTGGCCCCACCGCACCCCATTACATAGGGGAGAGTGCTACCCATGGCAATGCCCTCCATTAAATGGAGGAGCCACTGCCATGGTAGCAATGCTGCCCCCAAAGCGTGGGTGTTCAGTTGTACCATTGTACAGTTTGGCGCCCCTTCTCACATACCATATAGAGTTTTTATTAGATGTGATTTTTCCGCCAGTTTTATTGTTATGATTCAATTTTCATTATATATATATTTTGATTATTTAATCTGTGATTTGACAATATATATATTATATATGTTGAATGTTTATTTATTAAGTTGTATATTAAATATATATATAATGTATATATCATGAGTATATATATAATTATATATGTGAATATATAATTATGTATATATTTCATGTATATATATATTTAAATATATATTTAAAATAATTGTAATTTTAAAATGGTTGCATGCTTATATGCTCAAGTAGGGAAATTAGATGAGTTAATCTTTCAGTAAATTTTATATTGCTTTTAAAAGTAATCGAAGAATTTGTTTACTGTAAATTTAGTATTTCTTTTCTTTGTATCTGAAGAGGCATTTAGTTTGTTTTGATTAATTTTTTCTAATAGTGAAATTGTATTTATTGTGAATTCTTTATGAAAGGGAAATGGATTTAGTATATCCAAAATTAGATTATTTCCTCTAAATTGCCTTTCATGTAATTTCCTCTATATTTTGGTTTGGGGAAGTTGGTTTAGACTTGCTTAAGACTTCCAGTAGTAAAAGAGAAATGGGGTTGTGTTTTATTTTGAGTCAACCCAATTATTGTACCCTTGGATTAGTGCATTGGTTTTGTCAATGTTACCCAGTTTCCATGAATGGGGAAGTGTTACCCTAAAGTTTTAAAGTGGGGTGGTTGGTATTTTCGTAGTTGCACTAGTATGCCTTGGGTAGTGGGATTGTTCCACTAAGTTGTCTTAGGGGAGTGGCTTGTAATGAGTGCCAGCACACAAAGGGGTGCTAGGATAACTTGTTGTAAGTTTGTAATCCAGTTATAATGTAATTAATTTGATTAGGGGATTGGGTAGCTTTCAATACTTAATTAAGATTAATGTGCCTCGCTCATGGACCCTTGTGCTAGTTTAGACTTGGGATGAGATGAGAAGGCCTGGAATGGCATGATCGGTATCTTGTCTTCATGAAAGATATTTGATTCCACTTTGGACTGCATGTGTGGCTGAGAGTCATGAGAGGCTACTAGGAGATCCCAAATTGGGGGGCGGGGCCTTGGAAGACTTACCATGATATCCCTTGTAGAATTGTGATGACACTCCTCCTAGGTCAGTTGGATGTTGGTTTTGTGAAGTAAAATATTTTGTAACACTAGAAGCAATGTGACCTTGTGATTGTTTGGTTCATGTGTTTGGTTGAGTCAATGTGAGTTAGCTTGTGTCTAGAGGTAGTAGGTTTGGCCATGTATATTTGTTACTATCTCCTAGCATGGGGGGTGGGCCTACATATACCACTTGGTTGGGAGGAACGTGCACCCTATACCGTTGGGTCCCCCTTGATTTTAGATCGTGATGGTGAGATTTCTAGTTGGAGAGCTCATGGTTTCCAGTTATATTTCATGCTTTGTTATTATTTCAGTTGGATCTTGCTATTTATCACCCCTCAGTTGTATTCGAGGTGGTTGATTATATTATGTAATCAAATTGTATGTACTACCTCATTCGAGGAATGAGAGATGTAATCTTATTTGTTAAAGTTAATGTTATGTGAAATCTTGATTTATTTCTTACTCTTATGATGTAATTTACATGGATGGAATGTATGAGCATTTAATTCCTTAAGTAGTTTAAATTCTATGGATGTATTTATGATGTATGTATGGGTTTAATATTAATCTTAGTCTCATAGCCTTAGAGGTTGTTGGCAATAGGAAGTGAATTTACATGTTTAATATACTAAAAATAAAATAAAAATTGTGGGTTTGAGTAGTTAATTGCAACTTCCTCTAGGGTTACATGGTGGGGCATTACATTCAAGATCTATACAAGATAGCTAAAACACTCCATAAATCTAAAAGTGATACATTATAGATGAAAATAATATCAATAGGTCCATTAATTGAAACTCGTCCTAAATTTTCATTATATAGAAATACAAGCACAAAAATTGATAATCATTAAAAAAATAATACTAAAATAAATAATCATAATCAAATCACATATAATAGGTATAGTGATGACAATGATGCCAAAACATAAAAATAGTCCAACATATACAAATCCACGTACGTGAATCCAAAATTATACATGATCCATACCATTTGATGGCCATCCACATATAACCACATTGATAATTATGATGTAGTATCAATCTACAAAAGAGTTCAAACATACACCATGACACGTGCCTCCCATAATACATAGTTAAACAATAGATTTCAATATAAACTTAATTGATAGTTGTCTAAAACATCACATAAAGTGATAAAACACATCAAATCATAGCATAAGTACCCAAGGTACACAATCAGAACACCTTGATGGAAATACAAGGCCTCACCAAAAATTTCAGTACAAAGAATCATAGCATATGCTAATGGGCATTACACTCTTGATTTGTAGTATAATTATATTATGTTAAGTATTGATTGTAGGATGTGTAGATCTAGTTTACATTCATGTTGAAATTAAATTTATGGATTATGTTATGTTATAATTTTCATGCTATTTTAATTCGAACTCATTAATATAATGATTGTAATGTTCATCCTTGTGGGTTAGGAGGTATGATTTTTCACACATGTTTCTTCTCACATTATAATGAAATGTGCGACTAGTTGTGATTAGTAGATTTTTAGTAAAATTAAATTATTTATTTTTTGGAGTGAGGATATGGTTTATTGAATCTTTTTAGGTTGAAATTCAATGAAAAATCACTCAAAAATATCACTCAATATGAGGATGCAATGATGTATTTAGTGTTACCTTTTTGGGCTTACATTGTCTTGGTAATGTGCAAGCTTTTAGATTGGTGAACTTTTTCCTTATTTTGAATATTTTTTAGAAATTAGGATATTCATTACTATAATATCATAAAATTGCATCCCATGTAATTGCACATTACATAACCCTTCTTTAGCCTAATAAAGATGATAATGAAAATCACCATTTTCCTTAGCTTCATTTTCATCCTTGACCCCTTGGTTTTTGATCTTCGAGGGAATTTTTATCAAGGATTTTTCCATGATGCACAACCATCTGCATGTCATGTGAACATCTTGACAAGATTCCTATGTCTATGGTCATTAGGATGTTACACTTCCACTTTCCAGCAAAGTGTAACACCTCTGTGGTTGCAAACACACCTGAAAATGATCATTTGTATGATTTTATTCTATTCTTCCTTCCATTATTTCAATCTATCAATCTACCTTTCATTCTCTCATTCAATCTTCCATTTTATCACTCTCACTCTTGCACTCTTGCTTCTCAAGCTCATTCTACACCACTTCTACACCATTTTCTCAAGCTCTCTTGCAAGTTCTTGGATTCTACATCAACATCTTGACTCTCTCAAGTGTTGCACTCTCTTTCATCTTTGTAGGCTTGTTGAAGGGAAGGTAAACACTCTCTTTAATTTGCATTATCATCCTTTTAGTATCATATTTATATTCTAATGTGTCCAATTTCTTTATTTTGACAATATTTTTATCTATTGTTTATTTCTTCCTCTACTTCTCTTATTAGTTGTCCATGGAGGTGGAAACATCAAAACATGGGTTTGGCTAAAGAAAATTGAAAAACAACCCCAACCTTTTTCCTTGTTTTCGTGTGTGCAAATTGTTCATGTGTAGCATTTTGAGAGGCTTCATAGTGTTGGACCTCTTATGATTTTGGTTCCTTCTTATTCACTTTGTCATTTCTATCTTGTTTCATTTAAATCCTTGCATGTTAGTTTTCTTCTTGTTATTTCTATCATTTTTAGAATTTTGTTAATTTAGAAAATATTCAAATTTTAGTTCCCAAATAGATAAAGGCTCTGCGCATTTTTGTCTGCAACTTCTACTTTCAGACCGTATGAGATGTCTGTGGATTGTAGGGACACCCACTTGCCATTTTGTTGTCCTCTAGCCGAGAGCTAGTGAACTTGTCCAAGAGACCTCTATAGTCTACTCTTTTGGCCCTTGAAGTCATTTTCCAAAATCTATCCTAAAAAATAAAACATTGCAAAAACCTCCCCTTTGTTTTCCTTTGTCACTTGACCTTATCCTTTGAGGTAGTTGAGGATAATTTTCTTCTTGTAGACTCTTCTCTTTCCTAGAGACTCAGGAGTGGAAAATATCTTCCTCTACATTTTGGTGAACCCGATGTGATCCTTTTCCTTCCCTTTATCTTTTCATCAAAAATTTCTTCTCTCTTGCCGAGACACATATTGGGTAGGGCATTGTGACACTTTTATGAGCTTCACATTTCCAAATTCACAAGGATTTATTAGAATCTTGATATGGGTTCTAGAAGGTTCAGTCCTCCTCATCAAGGTCTAGTTTTTTAGGAGTACTCTATGGGACTCACTATCGAATTCTCCCCACCCCATGTTGAAGTTGAAGCAAATCCTCCAACAACCTCTCCTTTGAAATCCTCCCCTTCCTTAGCTAAGGAAGTTTTTCTTATGGTTCTTTCTAATTAGATTCACTCTTTGGAAGTGAGGTTTGAAGAGTTTACAGAGTTCTTACTAAAATAAAATTATTATTGTCAATTAGCTCCTCTCCTTAATAGTTTGAGGAATTGAATTATTTTTTATCATTGAGGTTTAGAGTTGCTTCAAGGAATTGCAAATGTTGTAGAAACTCATGTCCCATCATACATTTCCATCTTGGGAAATCCCCAAGATGTTCAATTAGAGATCACTAGTCACCAATTAAACATTTTGATGCCTAGAGTGTCTATCCATATAGTTGACATGGGTCCTTCTATCAATGTTGTTGATAACAATGCTACCACCACATTTGAGGAAATCCCTACAATTAGAGTGAACCGAGATCCCTTGAATTTTGAAGTTCCTACATTTGGAACTTAGAATATCTCTACCTTTGGTGCTTCAACTAGTCAAACTTTGTCAACAAATCTTGTCCTTACTGCTCTTTTACAAAATATGGGATGGGTGAAATATCAACTAGTGAGCTTGGATAGTTCTAGTTTTGAGCCTATGTTCCAACCATATTTTCATTATAGCCCTTTGTATTTTTCTATCCTAAATACCCTCATCCCTCAAGGGATGGAGATTCTTAAGTTTAAAAAGTATAGTGATAGAGGAGATCTGCAAACACATGTCTCATCTTTCAATGCCATGTGTACTGATTTCTTTCACCGTGATGTTTTGTTAGAAAAATTATTCCCACATTCACTCAAGGATGCCACTTTGGAATGGTATTGCTCACTTCAAGATAATTCTATCTTTTCTTTTGATCAGTTGGTAAATAAGTTCTTACAACAATTCCAAGCGAATATTGGACCGAAGATCACATTTATTGATCTCATCTGATGCAAGCAAGTTATGTATGAAAAATTAACTAATTTTATTGCTTGTTATCAAGTTTTGTTTTCTCAAATCTCTTATTCCCTATTAGATTATGATGTATAGCGTGTGTTTGTCAAAACCCTACTGCTAGTGTTGCTAGATAAGTTTCTTTTAATGAAATATCCTTCTTTTTCTCATTTGTGTGCTTCATTATGTGAGTATCAGTAGACGATGGCTCAATACGAGGGTCCCTCCTCATCCTCTCATCTGGATCTGGTTGATTAATCGTGTCTATCTCTAGAGATTCAAGAAAAAATAAAGCAGTAGCAGACATGTTATGTGTTCCTATTAATAAAATTTTTACAAGATGAAATAGATTTTTACAAAATTATCAGAATCTTATACAAACTTCCTTTAGAGATTGTTAAAATATGGTGTGATTTATCTTCCACATATAAGATTGCTATCTAATCCCTTTCCTCAATGGTATGGTGTGAAAAAAAATTCCAATACCATCGAGTATCAGGTCATGATACTGAGTGATGCGTGCATCTTAGGCATGTTATCCAATACCACATTGATAATGGTACCATCCAACTTGATTGTAAAAATAAAAATTCAAACAAATCTATAGTGAAGCCTAACAACCAGCTATAGATATACCTAGATATTTTTCAATTGCATTTTGCTAATTTTATCACAACTGCTTCTTCTTCAACTATCAACCTGAGTCTATTTGAGTATGTGAACGAGTTTTTTTTCACTCATATTCCTCCTTTGGATCATGTGGATAAAACACTTGATATAAAATTTACACCACATGACGTACCTATTAAAAAGGAACCTTCTCTAATGTACATATCATCTCAAGTCAATGATAATGTCATAACTGACATTATGGTTGACCCTACGAGTCTAGTCAATGTCATCATAAAGGAGAATCTTTTCATAAATAATTTACATAAGGAGAAATATGATGAGTTATAGACCACATTCCATACTCATGATGGTATTTCTATTGTGCCTATTGGTTTTATCTCTTTTTTGGTCCTTGTCATACCTAAGTCTCTAGAAGTCCATTTTTTTATGATGTCAAAGTCTGACCTCTTCAAAGTTAGACTAGACATTTTGTGGCTATTCTCTATGAACACGGTTGCCTCTGTTACCCACAAATTTCTAAAGTTTTCTCATGATGACATGGTGTATACTATCTAAGACACTAGCTACAAACCACTTGTGTCATGTAGGGGCTCTCTCTAAACCATTTTCAGCCTACTCCAGTTGGACCCTTACTACCTAGAGGGGACTTGTTAGACAAGGTCTTCTTTAGGTATAAGATTGAGGGCTCAATCTCTAATAATGTTTTTCCACCTTCCTCATGATATTTATTTGAAGGACTCTATGCATGTGCAACTATGTGCCTTGTCCCTTGTGCCTTCCTCTTAGAAGGCTAAGGACAAGCAAGCTCTCACCCTTGGTCCTTCCCCTTATTGTTTATCTTATTTTGTGCCTTCACAACCCTTGGTTGTGTCATTAGTTCTTCCTATTAGGTATAGCACAATAAAGAGGAAGACACCCATGTTGTGGAGGTCTAGACTATAAGCGTTCTAGCTTCCTATCTTACCCATGGTACCTTGATCCACCCTATATGGTAAGCGGAAGCAATCACGTGGTATTTTTCTTGGTTTGCAACCTTTGAGTCCTCTTCCTATTCCCCCACTTACCCCTAAGGTAGATAAGGTAAAGGGACCCACCATCAAGGCCCCTATGTTTATCTTTTTTATTTCTCAAGAGTCTACTCTTCCACTGACAATGGTTGTGAAAAAAAATCCTCTAATGGTACGAGGCCCTCAAGAGTCTTCCCTTCCACTGGAAAACATCGTGGAGACTACTCCTTCAGTGGACTAGGATCCCTCAGGTTCTTCTCATAATGTGCCTCCTAGTGCCCATAGTTGTCACAACCATCTTTTGCATGCGTGTAAGCATCATCAACGAGCCTTGTCTCAGGAATGTGAAGCCTCACATAAGATTGAGGGGGAGCCTCATGTTCCTCCTACTTTTTTTCCACTTTTGTTCTTATCTTTGCTATTTCTTCTATTTCTACTTATGTTCCCATCACCTCTATTTTTCTTCTAGCTTCCTTTGAGGATCCCAATGATCCTCACCCTAAAATGGTGAAATTGTTCATTACTCCTTCTATAGAACCTCCTTTGATTACCTCTTTACCATATCTTCCTCCTCTCCCCAATCCTATTGACATGCCTCACACAAAGGTTATGTCTATGGTGGATTATGCTCTTTCTTCTGCTTTTATTACAAGGATGTCCCATCCTCCACTTAAATGTAATTCATAGCACGACTTCATTCTGGATGATGGTTGAAAAAGTTCTTCTTGGCCTTCCTCATCTTATTCTACTTTATCTTGTACTCTCTTTATGATGAGTACGTCACCTCCTTCCCTAGAGTTTGTCACTACCCCTCTTCCTGAGGTCGAAAATGAATCTTTGGTTCATCCTCCTTCTCCTATTCATTCAAAACACTTCACTCTAGAGAAGTGTATTTTTGAATCGATGGAGGATATTCCCACTCTTTCTTCTATTTGTTCTAAGTCCATGACATTAGCCTCATAGGACCTTGTTGATGAGGATGTTGAGGTGGCCTCCTCCTTGGCCCTTACTGTAGGTGTGTCAGCAGGCATTTCCCTTGCTATCCCCCCTATAGGCTTGTCTTCCCTCTCTCTATGATGATCTAAATTGGGAGCAAGAAAACATTCTAGAGGTGTCAAACTAGAGCAATCCCTCTTCTTTATCTTTATATTAGATTTGTGTGTTTGTTTGTGTTCCCCTGTGCTTGTTTATTTATGTTTGTTCTCTCACCTAGAGGATTCTTGATACCCTTATAGGTACTTGGATATAAGAGATAAAACCTATTGTACACTTCTTCTATTTGTCTCATTACTCTTCTATATTTCATACAATTTGGCTTTCACATCGGGAACGATGCAAATCACAAGGGAATTTAGGCATCTTCCATGTTGATCCAATTTTTATTTTTATTTTATCTTCATATTATCTTCTTCTTGTTCCAATCTATTTGGGGGGTGATATTAATTCACATATTATATTATATTTATCTATTTATATCTATGATCAATTCTAACCCCAAATAACAGGATTCTCGTGTGCTCTTGATTTATTTGTCTCTTATTTTCTTGATGTTGTGGATTATATTTGTTGTCCCTTATGCAACAACATCCCATGAATACATCTTGCTATGTATGTCATGCCACTAGATCTCTTTATCTTTCTCTTATCCTCATAATGACATGTGCTCCTTTGTGTAGTACACATCATTCTAAGGGGGGCTATCATATCTATTTATTCTTAATTTTAAAAAAAAATTGTCTTAAAAAGATTTATGTCTTGATGTCTTATTATCTTGTTGTCTAGATTGGGGGTTGTATACACCTAAAATTGGTCTGGAAGAAATTAATCAAATACAAGCTATTTAATTAATAAATGTTTAATTCTTCTACTTATAAATAAATCGACAAATTTATTTATATAGTTCACTTTCTTTAAATTATTCTTATTCTAAATCATTTTCTCTGTGTTTTAATTAAATAAACAACTTTAATTAGTTAGTTTTATTTAATTAACTCTCTTTTATTAAATTCAAAGTCACATTTCTACTAACTTCTCATCATTCACCTCATCATACATGTCTCATGAAATTAAATATTCTTAATATTTATCTCAACAAATTATAACCTATTTTGAGACACTTGGCTTTCTCTTCCACACTTGGAAATTTGTTCTACTAAAGGGAACACTCTCCTTGATCCTCTCTAACCCCTTCACATTTTACTGTTCGTCTCTCTAGATCAGATCCAAATTGTTAAATCTCGCCACATAGGTTGATGCCTGGGAAAAATTTATAAATACAACCTCATTTACAACATTTTAGATAGAGAATCGAGCATAAATACATTCTGCAGAAATTTCATTAGCATTGTTATCTTAGCATATAAGCATTAGCACTTTAGCATTTGCATTTAGCATCACTTAGTTTGAATCATGGATTTACCATTAGTTGCACCTTAATTTCTGTAATTACACCACATCATTTCATTATCAATATCATAGCATTATCATAATCTTTGCTCAATCATCTACAACATATCATTTTATCAATCAATCATGTAGAAAGTTTTATTGCATTTGCAACATCTTGTTCTTCAGGTTGTCATTTCACAAGTCATGTGCATACATACAATCTGCCATAATGACTTAAAAAATCCTTAGAGATAGAGGCCAATGGGATAAAATTAGAGAGTTAGATCTTTCAATTTGATTAGATTGTTATTTGAATTCTCTAATATAATGTTTCATTGATTGTGTTGTATCACTTATTTTTGCATTCACATATTTTATACACCACATAAAAAATGGCACCCACCGTGGGGCCCGAGCCTTGTTTTTAATATTTTTTGGCAAGTTTTCATTCACAGGTTTGATCATGAATTTCAATGTAGCACACCTGAAGCATATTTTAGTGCATCCACCTACTCTTTTGGCACATCTAGTCTCTGTTTTAGCGCATTGGTCTACTCTTCTAGTGCATTCGGTCTCTATTTTAGTGCATCAGGGGGATCTTCTAGCGCATCTACATTCTCTTCTAGTGCATAAAGGATTTGGTTTTCATTTTCTTCTTTGTAGAGTAGCACATTTAGGGTGTTTATTAGTGCATCTATAGAAACTTTTAGCACATATAGTTTATGTTTTAGCACATTTGTCCTTATTTAAATTAACTTAAAATTATGGAAACTGATTGGTGTCTTTCTATTTTGTAGGTACTTTAAACGCTGTCAAAGACAATTATCTGAAACTACTAATGGTGTTTGTAGGGATTGGAGTTATTTTTATTTTCCTTTGATTAAATTAGGCATCTAGTTTAATTAAGATGTTAATGAACACCATGTATGATGTGCTTGTAAAGTGATAGGCCTATGCTCTCCCCTTCATAGGGTGACTAGAATGCCAAACTCACTCCTTCATTTATTGCAATAGCACCTTTAGAAGGCCTACCATAGTGGGAAAAAGTACTCACCCTATGGGAACAACCTAAGTGGGAATGACTAAAGCCAAGTATTCCAACCCACTATATCAAATGTGATTACAAAGAACATCCTAGTCAAGTCTGCATTGATAACCATCCCCAAAGCCTTTGTCCTAAAGGTTGGGAGGTCTCTTGAGGGAATTTATCATTTGCCACACTGAACAAAAACCCTTACTAAGAACTTTAAGTGTAGTAGCTAACCAATTTAGTTTTTGAACATTTTTAATATTCATAGTGCAAGGGGGGAGAAGAATCTGCCCCCAAGATACTCACCATATAACTACCAAGGATTACTAGCCAAAAGTGGAGGATTTGACTTTGGTTAAAACCCAAGAAAGGAAAAAATATGGGCACCCTCTAGGGGGTGACACAACTATTTTAGCTGCTGTAGTTCTAAGATGTGGATTGTGATATTATAAATGACCCTTGACATTAGAGAAGTGATTGATTTGTTTTCTATTGTTTAATACTATAGACATGGAAAATTGATAGACGAACTTGATCCTGATTACTAACATCGTTTCATCCTGAATCGTAATCTCAGCTTGTCATTACTTTTCATCTTTTAATTAAATAAATCATTATCTATCTAATTAAGTCATTCTTCCCTGTTGATTAAATTAATCAATTTAATTTAATTAACCCTAAATCTCTATTCATTTAAATAATTCATTTTATTTAAATTAAATCTCTGAAGTCCTCTTATTAAATTGAATAAATTAAAACCTTATTTGATTTAATCTAACATTACGCCCTTTAGTTAAATAAATCCAAATATTTATTTAATTAAACCCTTCCTCTCAGTTTGATTTAAATTAACTCATAAATTTAAGTCTAAATTGTCACATCTCCTAATTCATCATTAAATTAATTAATCTTTAATTAATTTAATCCTAAAACATGTCACATTCTCTATAGAATGTAACTTGCACAATAAATCAATTACTTTGATTTATTAAATTGCCTATTTTCTCTCAACATGGAATAAAGGAAGAATATTCCTTCAAATTTGAATTAAATCCAAGTGGATTTGTCCTTCCAACAAAGCATTCACTCCTCTTACATGTCCTTGTGCATTGATCCAAGTGGCATTTACTTCATTCTTTTTTCCCTCACATGTCATTTCCTCAAATTCAAATTCCACCTAATATAATTTATTGGCACTTTGATCAAAATGTGCACAACCTTCATCCATTCACATCTTGACAAGTGGCACTTGTCCATTGGATGTTGAATGATCCCACATTGCTCAATTTCACTCTCTCTTCCAATTTGGAAATCTATAATTGAGAGACTCTTCCTCTCATTCTTCATCCACAATCCAAGCAAGTCTACTATACTTCATTTCATCCACAATTTGAGTAAACTTATATTCAAGCATAGCCATTTTTATCTCTCTTTATCAAGTTCTTAGCTAGGTTATGCAGGAATTCAACCAAAGTGGATCAATCATCATCAAGCTTACAAAGGAGTTGGGAAAGGGCCAATTTCTACACATAATTGGCACCAACTCCCCCATGGGATTGAGTGTTTGCATTGCTTAGATAGAATTTAACTTAGTTTCTTGTTTTGTTCTTTATTTTCTTTCTATTTGAGCATTGTAGATGAATTTCATGGGGAATCCTTGTTTTTACTTTCATATTGATCTAATTATGTGTTTTTTCCTGATGTTTGTGCAGTATAGGATTGGGGTTCACATTTTGGCGCTAGAAGGAGGGAGGATTTGGAGAAATTCATCACATTTTTCCAAAAATTCGTGGTTTTTTTGACATTTTTTGTGCCTACAGGAAATTGCACCGCTCATAGCCTCACGACGCCATATTGCATCGTTGTCAGACAGGCGATGCTATATTGCACCACTCAAAATTCTAAACTCCGCCACCGGAGTCTTCCTGCCCACTAATTTCAAATTTCCAAACTATGCCACAGGTTTTCTAAACTCCAAATTGCACCATTGGGCTAAAATAGTGCCACCTTTACACTCTCTATCCTGCTATAGAGCACCACTCTCAGTCACATGCAGTGCTATATTGCACCGCTGGAGTATCTAAACTCCACTGTATTTGATAACTGCACCGCTGGGTGACAATAAAAAGTTTAATTTTTTTTTTTGACATGTGCCTTTTTGTTTTCAGCTTTTTGACCTACTAACATGTTTACTGTCTCTGTATCTCCTATTTTTAATCATTTTGAAGGTTAGGGAAAGAAGAAAAGCAAAGTGGAAGGTTACATTATGCCATTATTTTCATCTTATACCAAGTGTTTTTGAACACTTTAGTGTTGATTAACACTCTTAGAGAATTCTCAATCTTTATTAAGAAATTTGTTATCTTTCATGCTTTAGGGAACACTAATTTATTTTTGGGCCATAAAAATAACAATACAAAATTTAAAAAAAAAAGGCTTAAAAAGAATTTTAGGACAAACTTACTAGAGTTGGTTTTCAGATTTAATAATTGAACAAGGCAAATCCCACATTTGATTTGGTGCTATAAAAAGAACTCACTTTTGATTTGTGGACTTAAAATGAACAAGTGTTATCTTTTTTTATAATTATTTACTCAAAGTAATACCATCAAAAGGATGTATGCGCTTCTCTCGCGCCTCACGACAATCTTGAGAATCAAAAGGTCTTTTGGTGATCTTAAGTTGAGTAAAGCAATTACCTCCACATTTCATTTTGGGATTAAAATTGAACAAAACATCTTGCGAGTGTGGGTAGGCCTATTGCGTGTGTTCTCCCTTTGTTTCTAAATGAAGGTTGATCGAAATGCGAATATATTTGCTTGCTTTTTTTTATCTTAGAGGGCTTGCCTTGTGGGAAAAAGTACTTACCCAAGGGAACAACCCAACCGGTAACACACTAAGGAAAAATGTATTTCTAGCTGGGATATAAAAGTGGGTATTGGAATAAAATCTAGTATCACATGATTGGCTCTGACGAGAATGGCAACAATGGTCTCTCACCACATGGATCAACTCCTACGAACAGAAAGTCCGAATTAAAACACTTTTTTAACAAAGGCCAAATCCCTAACTATTTTGTTGGTGCAAAAGGTCATGTCCTTTGAAGCCACCCCATGTATACATGCATTTCTGTTGTAGAGATGAAAAGTATGCCATGGGAGATTCATGGGTACTGATGATTGATTGACCCGAGAAGTGAGTGCACTATAAGGGGGAGCCAATGTGGTGAAGCATCTAATCATCCGCACTAAATATGTGTATCTAGATTTATCCAAGTGGGAACCCAACAAAATATTGTCTCTTCATCCTAGGGTTGTACATGTTCTTGGGATAAAAAAATACATTGCTTGGGTCTCAAAACATTTAAAAATGAACATTCAAAAAAAGCTTCAAAATTTCAAACCCTTTGGAGGAAACAAATATCCTTTAACGAATCTAAGTGCTCTTGCTTGCCATAGGGATTATATCCTTAGAGGTTTCTAAGTACTTAGGTTTAATCATCATTTGTTTCCACTAAAGTCAACCTAGGAAACTGTGCTCTTGAAACCTTGATTTTCACATAATGGACCTTGTGGAATGAAAATGAATTGAGGCATAAAATTTTAGTTTGAAATCATAATCAATAATTTTTTTTTGATAAAAGGAACTCATTAAACAAAGATAAGAACAATTGGACCTCACATATGTGCTCTCTCAAATGATTTACCATAAAATCAAAATCCAAAAAATGAGGTTCAAGAAGATTAGCCCAAAAGTTCATGTAGAGTGTCTTGAAATGCTTCTTGAAGTTAGAGAAAGATTGGTATATAATTTATACAAGAAGGCTTCAAAGAACAACCCAAGTTTGTATGACTTGTATTATCAAAATAATCCAACTTTTTCAAAGATTTTATTTTCTCACATAGGAAGTATGGCATGTTCTTCAATACTGAGGTCTTGTAAGAAAGATTGTTGTCTAGGTCAAGTCTAGGATCAAAATTTTCACTCTCATCCATCTCTCAATCATCAAAATGAAATCCCATTTCACCAAAAAACTCTTGAGAGATTTGAAACATCATTCATGCTAAACTTATAGGAAAAATCATCATCACCTTGTTTGACTTAATACACTTAGTCAAAATTATCAATCCTCTTGAGAAAATTTACGTGTAGGATAACACAACTTCCTAAGGTTTACAAGTTCAAAATCACTCCATTTGGCTTAACACACTTAGTCAAATCACCCTCTTGAATGAGTTTTATCTAGGATAACACAACTTCCTAGGGTTTACAAGTTGATTATCATCTTGTTTGGCTTAATGCACCTAGTCAAACTATCCTTAATCAAAATTAAATCATTTCAAGCCCTAAAATGTTTAGCATCTCCCCAAAGTTCTTCAAGAGTTTCATTCATCCACATCATCCATCTCCCATTTATCTCATCCCTATCATCACTTTTGATCCTTAGTTTTTCCTAGTTCTTCTCTTTTGTGCCTAAGATCAAGATCAAACAATCTCTATTTTATGGTTCAAACAAGATCTCAATACAAGAAGAACATGGAAATCACTAAAGAAACATCAACTTAAAGTGACCTACGTCAAATGACTCCCAAGAAGAATCTAGTGGAATCAAGCAACCCTCCAAACAACTTCTCTCTACCATCACAAAAACCTCTAGAGGAGGGTCATATAGAGGATATCACCAATGATAACTTGGGAATGATGCAAGAGGAAATAGATGAAATGGTTCAGAATCCCGAGAATTATAGAATCATCAATGCCATGTTGAAACTTAATCCCTCTCTATATATACACGCGTTAATGAAAGAAGGGGCCAAAATCCCTTCTAACGTTGACATGAGTACCAATATGGAAAGGCCTCTTGTGAGAATATCCCCAATATCACTCCCAAATATCACCAAAGATATTCCCCAAGTCGTATCAAAAATCACTTCAACCCCTCCAGTTGTTAACAAGGGAAGCGCCATGCTTCACGCAATCCAAAAGCATCGCGTTGTATACAATAGAGAAATGAATATCAACACCACACTGGATAAATCCATGCCGAAAAATTCATTATGCCTATATGTTCCACTTACTTTCTATAATCATGCAGAATCATCCTCATTTCATGCAACGCCAATCTATTCGCTAGATATACAAACCTCTCTCCCCATGATTTCGCAAGGAGAGTGTGGGTTATTCAAGATAGGGGGAATTTATTGATCCTTCCTCATCATAAATTTTCCAAGGGAACACACCACCATTCTCTCCATTTCCTTTGACATCCATATCATCTTTTGGGTTGGGCCTTCCTCCCCTACATGCCACCAATCTACCAATCCAAAGCAATCAAAGATCACATCAAACCATCTCATTTTTCCATCAACATCACAACAAATGGAAACCATCCAAGCTATTCCAATGGTCAACACATCCACCATTCCCCAAATCTCTCAAAGTATGGTTTCCCAGGGACCGAGCATCCTGATCACACCATCCACAACTCAAATCCCAATCAGTAACACGGCCATTCCAATCATCACAACGGTTAACACCATTCCCAATCCACCACCAATTCCACCAAAAGTGAATATGACAAACTCATTCATCACCATGATTCAAATAGTTCAAAAATCCACCCATCAAAGAGTACTTCAACAAAATCAACAAG
>VCHN02002893.1:0-15629 GCA_007115665.2 Sequoiadendron giganteum | reverse complement strand
CATAAACCCTTAAATTGAGGGTTTCTTAGATTGTCTGCAATAAAATGCCTCAAACAAGCTTATTTCCTAATGAAAATATATCACACTACACTCAAATCAGAGAATATTCACTACTCTAACCTTTCCCACAAGTTTCGGTTCATGAATTCATTGTATGGGGTCATACAGAGTCAGAAACTACAGAAAACACACACAATATCACAAAAAAAATAGAGTATCTTTGTATTATATGTCCTCCAAAAGCTTCAACAACCTTGCCTCAATGTTTGTGAGGCCATTTAAACATGTACAAAATAAATCCCAATGGTCTACAACTTCCATTCAAAGAAAAAATTCTCAAGTTGCAAAGCAACTTTTTACATCATTTTGACAACTTCTACAAAACATACCAAAATGACCCTGCTTGACACAAATACATTGCAAATGGTATTCATTCGACCTTATTACATCAACCAAGTGATAAAACACATAAAACACCAACCTAGACACCTAATGACATCATTTGAGCAAAATTGCTATGGTGTCCCTGCACCATACACCCGGAGAGGAAAAATTCTCAGGTTCCACCTAAGATCAACTCATATACTGATGTACCATGCTTCTTAATATCATCTTCAGACATCCATGTTGCATCTTCAGGAGGTAAACCATTCCACTTGACCAGATATGCATTATAAACTTTATGCCTTGTTCTTTTGATCTCCTTTATGTCTAAAATTGCTTCAAGCTTCAATGTTACAGTAGGGGAAACTCTGTGGTTAAGCGCGCTTGAGCTGGAGTAGTACTAGGATGGGTGACCTCCCGGGATGGACCAATGCTTCACCTTTGTGAGCATCACCTAGATGCAATGAGTGGTAAGTGGACCATTCATTATCATGAGAGATGGGTTCTTGTGAACCACTACTCATGAATCATGGGTCAATGAGTTTGAATCAAAAACTACACGGTTGAATCCTGATAGCAATATCATAATTTGACACACTGTGGAAGAAACCTCCTACTTATCAATTGATGAGCTAAAGGGGATCTATAATGAATGGTTCATAAGGCATAACACTTGCTAAAGGTTTTGCAAATGGGGTAGCAAGCTAAGTGGGCTTAACCTTGGGGGAAACTCCGTGGTTAAGCACTCTTGAGCTGGAGTAGTACTGGGATGGGTGACCTCCTGGGACAGACCAATGCTTCACCTCTGTGAGCATCACCTAGAAGCAATGAGTGCTAAGTGGACCATTCATTATCATGAGAGATGGGTTCTTGTGAACCACTACTCATGAATCATGGGTCAATGAGTTTGACTCGAAATCTACACGATTGAATCCTGATAGCAATATCATAATTTGACACGCTGTGGAAGAAACCTCCTACTTATCAATTGATGAGCTAAAGGGGCTCTATAATGAATGGTTCATAAGGCATAACACTTGCTAAAGTTTTTTCAAATGGGGTAGCAAGCTAAGTGGGCTTAACCTTGGGGGAAACTCTATGGTTAAGCGCGCTTGACCTGGAGCAGTACTGGGATGGGTGACCTCTCGGGACAGACCAATGCTTCACCTCTGTGAGCATCACCTAGATTTAATGAGTGCTAAGTGGACCATTCATTATCATGAGAGATGGGTTCTTGTTAACCACTACTCATGAATCATGGGTCAATGAGTTTGACTCGAAAACTACACGGTTGAATCTTGATAGCAATATCATAATTTGACATGTCGTGGAAGAAACCTCCTACTTATCAAGTGGTAGATCTCTGACCGAATCATCATCAGCAACCTCAGCAACAAAATTTATACCTGCATCCACAAATCCCTTTAAGGGGTATAGATCATCAACATTAAAGATAGGGGAGATAACAACTCTAGGAGGGAGTTCTATCTCATATGTATTAGCCCCAAATTTATGGACCACTTTGCAAGGCCCAATTTTCTTCATCAATAGCTTGGTATACTTTCCTTTTGGAAATATTTCCTTCTTCAAATGTACAAGGACCAAATCTCCCACCTTGAAATTCACATCTCTTCTCTTCAAATAAGCTTGCTTCTTGTACTTCTCCACACTTTTCTGCAAGTTTTCCTTAACTTGGTGATGGATCTCTCTCATAGCTTCTGCAAATGCTTCCCCTTTAGCACTTCTCTTCTCCATCCTTGTCAAATCTATAAGCTCAAATACTCCTCTTGGTTTCAAGCCATACACCACTTCAAATGGAATTTTCCCTATGCTCCTATTGACTGAATCATTGCAAGCATATTCAGCTTGAGGAAGAACTAGTTCCCATTGTTTCCCATGCTCCTTTGTGAGACATCTCAAGAGGTTTCCAAGTGATCTATTGACCACTTCAATATTCCCATCCGTTTGTGGATGGTAGGCAATACTAAAAGTCAAATTGGTTCCAAGATTTCTCCAAAGTGTCCTCCAAAAGCGACCAATAAACTTTGAATCCCTATCTGAAATAATTGTTAGTGGAAGACAATGAATCCTGACTATTTCTTTAAAGAACAACCTTGAAATATGAGAAGCATCATTTGTACACTTGTATGGAATGAAGTGAGCCATTTTACTGAACCTATCAACCACAACAAATACACTATCATAACCCCTTTGATTCCTTGGCAGTCCTAATACAAAATCCATGCTTAAACTCTCCCATGGCCTGTTAGGAATTGGTAAGGGTTGATACAGTCTTGCATTAGAAGTAGAACCTTTGGCTCTTTGGAAAATTGTGCAACTTTCAACAAACTTTCGGACATCTACTTGCATTTTTGGCCAAAAGTAGAACCTTCAATATTTTGTCTATCCCAAAATGTCTGCCTAGACTTCCACAATGTTTCTCCTTTATCAAATTTTGTCTCATTGAGCACCTTGGTATACATAACTGAGCTCCTCTAAATAACAAGCCATCTTGCAACAAAAAATCAGAGTACTCATCATGGAAAGTATCTTTAAACTGATTAAAAACATAAAATACCTCCTTGAAGTCATCATCTTCAGCATGCATGTCCTTCAATGCATCTATTCCCACACTCTAAAGTTGTATTTCATGTACCAACATTGAACTCCGGCTTAGAGCATCAGCTACCTTGTTGGCTTGGCCTTTTTTATGCTTAATTGTGAAGGTATAGCTCTACAAATATTCAACCCACTTTACATGTCTCTGACTCAACTTGTCTTGACTGTTCAAAAAACTCAATGCATGGTTGTTGGTGAACACTATGAATTCCTTGGGAAAAAGGTAGTGCCTCCACTTCTTGAGGGCTTGCACCATTGCATACAACTCTAAATCATATGATGAATACCTCCTTTTGGCTTCATTAAGCTTCTCACTGAAGAAAGCCACCAGTCTGCCTTCTTGACGTATGACTGCACCAATTGCAAAGCCACTAGCATCACACTCTATGGTTAAAATATTGTTGAAATCAGGTAAAGCAAGTATTGGTTGTTGTGCTGCTCTAGTTTTTAGATATTCAAAGCTCCTTTCTACCTCATTAGTCCACTAAAACATTTTTCTTTTATCTCCCTTAATGGTGTCAATGATGGGTGAGCAGATGTGACTAAAATTCTTGATGAATTTCCTATAGAAACTTGCAAGCCCATGAAAGCTTCTTACCTCTCCTACTGACTTTGGAGTTTTCCAACTGAGTATTGCCTCTACTTTGGTAGGATCCATCTTCAATGAACCCTTGGAGATCGCAAACCCAATATACACAAGCTCTTCTTTCATAAATTCACTTTTTGAGATTTATCATCTTCTCCTCATTCAACTTCTCCAAAACCATGTTAAGATGCTGCAAATGTTCTTCCTTTGTCTTGCTAAAAACAAGAATATCATCTAAATATACAACAATAAATTTTCCAATGAAAGGCTTCAACACTTTATTCATGAGTCTCATGAATGTACTCAGAGCATTTGATAGTCCAAAGGGCATTACCATCCACTCGTACAGACCTTTTAAATGTTGTTTTCCATTCACCACCTTCCCTTATCCTAATTTGATGATAGCCACTTTTTAAATATATCTTTGAAAAATAGCATGCACCTCCCAAACAGTCCATTAGATCCTCCATTCCAGGTATTGGGAACCTATATCTGATGGTTTTTTTTTTTAATTTCCCTAGAGTCCATACACATCCTTCAATCCCCATCCTTTTAGGTGCTAAAACTGTAGGGACAACACAAGGGCTCAAACTTTCCCTAATTACGCCTTTATCCAACAATTCTTGAACTTGTCTCCTTATTTCCTTTTTTTTTTAGGGGTCATCTTATATGCAGCCTTGTTTGGCAAATTGGCATTAGGGATCAGGTCTATATGATGGCTGACATCTCTCATGGGAGGCCATGAGCTTGGAAATTCATCAACTGCAATGTCCTTGTATTTGTCTAACAAAGCTTAAACCTCACTAGGTATGCCTTCCACCTTATTTGCTGCTAAAATAGATTTGGATTTAGGTCTGATTACTAAAGCAAATACCTGACCTCCTTCTTTTTTCAATGCCTTCAAGAACTCTTTCTCCCCAACTAACATAGTACTAGCCCCAACTTGTTTATCTAAACCCTCATCTTGAAGTGGTGTCAGGGTGAAAGAAGTTCCATCCTTATCTATCATGTAGGTGTTCTTCTCCCCATCATGTTTTTCCTTTTTTGTCATACTGCTAGGGTCTTCCTAGTAGCAAGTAACAAACATCCATAGGGATGATGTCACAAAGGATTTTGTCTCTATAACCCCCAATATTAAACTCTACCCATGTCTGTTCATTTACCAACACTTGTTGACCTTTGTTTAACCATGACACTTTGTATGGTGTGGGATAAGGAATTCTTTTCATATTCATTTTCTCTACCATTTCTAAAGACACCAAGTTATCAGTAGAACCTGAATCTACAAGTACCTTGCATACCTTTCTATGTGACTTGCATGTGGTTCTGAACAAGGATTTCCTTTGTGGAGGTTCTTTGGTTGTAGGCACCTTAATAAGTGTTCTCCTCATCATCAAACACTCACCAATCTTAGGAGCAGTAGGTTGAGATGGTGAATTGACACTTTCATTATCTTCTTCAAGCATAATTTGAGTTCTTCACTCACCTCCATGAGAACTTGCAGCTTGTTTGTCCAAGCACTTCTATGCTGGGTGACCAAATTGATTGAAATTGTAGCATCTTCCTAAGAAGGTATTTGACCCTCTTCTTTGTCCTTGAAATCTACCTCTGCCACTTGATTCACCACTTTTCTCTTTTTTCCCACTTGATTCTCCTTGTTGCCTTTATGATTGTCCTCTTCCACCAAAGTTGCCTCTACCTCTGAAATTCTTTCCCTTGTCTCTTCCTTGTTGTTCTTGTCTTCTTTTTATTCTTTCCTTTGCCTTCATAACCAATTGGAAACACTCTTCCATCATCTTGGGTGTAGTGAGGCTGATTTCATCTTGAATGTTGTACCTTAGGCCATTTAGGTACCTTGCCACCTTTTCTCTCTCATTCTCTACATGTACTGCTCTAATGATTAGCCTATGGGATTCCTCATTATATGGCATGATGTCCAACTCCTTTTTTCTTAGGCTCTGCAACTTTCTAAATGTCTGAATTTCATAATCAACAGGTAGGAATTGTCCCTTTACCTTGGCTACCATTCTACCCCATAATTTATCTTTGCTTTTCCCTTCTTGACTCTTTCATCTTGAACATAGTTCCACCATGTTAGGGCAAGGCCCTTCAACTTGGTTTTAGCAAAATTTACCTTCTTATTGTCTTCTACTTCTTCAAATTCAAAGAAGGGTAAAAGCACAAACCTATGTCAGACTTTATAAAGGAATCAACCAATAGCAAAAAAAATTTTGAACTTCGACCACATAAAAGTGGTCTTTATGTTTTGAATTTCAAAATGGTGTAAACTAATGAAATGTAGAACTTTTGATGAAGTTTATACCTCTAATTTTTTTAATCTTTAAAAAAAAAAAATTCATTATGTCTTTATCAATTTAAGGACAAATTTTGGAATGCTGAAAATTTTAGAAAAGAGTGACTTCACGGGCCGTCAAGAAACAAATTGAAAAAAACTTCATTTTTATCTTTTTTTTTTCTCCAAATAGGTAACTTCAATATCTTGTGCATGGAAAAAAATCAAATTTTGATGTATATTTTTCTCGTAATAACATTTTAAAGTCAAACATGTCAGAATTTGGCAGTTTTCATGGGCCATCAACTATTTTCAATTTTTTTAATCATTTTCAAAAAAAAAATTATACCCTTTTGAAGAAGACTCTCTCCTCTACTGCCCCATATAAGTTTTAAAAAAAATTAATATGTTTTACTATTTTTTTAATTTCTAATCAACCTATTTTTTAAATTTTAGTAACCTACTTGCATTATTTTAAAAATAACATATATTAAAACTAATCAAAATATTAAAAAAATGATATATTTGGATTCACCACTCAGAGCTCTATAAAAAGGTATTTTTGTTTTTTGCAGAAAAATAATTCTGATAGGAGAAATACTCTGCTAAAGTTGAATGTTTCAAAAAATTTTGAAATAAGGTGAGTTGGCTACCATGTAGGATGCCACCTAGACATCGACCGAGCATGTTTCGACCAAAACCTACTCGATTGAGACGTGCTTGGCCGAAACATGCTTGGCCGAGACATAATCGGTCGATAGGTACTCAACCGAAAATGGTTGATATAATTATTTTTTTTAAAAATTTCAATCAAATAAATTTGATAAAATACATATTTCGACTAAGGAAGGATTATTTCAACAAAATAGGGTTTATTTCAACAATTAAGAAGACTTATTTCAATAATTTAGAAGGTTTATTTCAACAATTTAGAAGATTTATTTCGACAAAAGAAGGTTTATTTCGACAAAAGAAGTTATATTTCGACAAAAGAAAACATATTTAGACAATAGGAGAGATATATTTGAAGGTACATTGATCTTGAACTTATTTAATTGATTATGTCTTTATTTTCATGAATTCATTTGAAATTTGTTTTCACTATTTAAATTCTTAGATTTCATTATTATTGATCACAAATTCTATGTTCTTCCATTCTTTTTTCAAGTGATATATATATACCAAATATGAGCTCATGATATACCAAATTTTCTCATGTGATATGTTTGTAATTTATTTGAATTTTTTCTTACTTTGGCTTTAAAGCAAATGAACAATTTAAAATTTAGTGTTAGATATTTATGCAATATTAACTGTACATGTTTCATTGAAAGTTCATGTGTGTACAAATTTGTATGTAGGTGAATTCAAATTTGAGTGTAATTTGTGATGGCGTGTAAAAGGACTAGATCAAGGAAGTATGATCAAACACGAATAAGACAGAGGAAGAGAAGAGCGAGTGAAGGAACATCTACTGAAGAACAACCCATGGAAAATATTGATGACCAAGGTGACGTATAGGTACAAGAACAAATTGAACCTAATAATAGAAATTTTTTGGACTATGGTATAGAAATTTGATGGAGATGGATGAGGATTCTCTTTTCAATAATATTTCATTTGAAGATATGTTATTTGAAAGCACATTAAAATTACACTAAAAAAGAATATGAGAGGATTTTTTTGGAGAAAAATCTCTAATTAGAAGAGCACAGTTAGTTGCAAAATTATTTAGACGAAAAGAAATGACCCCTATTTTGGAGTCGTTAGGGGTTGATAATAGGAAAAATTCATCAAATTTAAAACAAACAATTGTTGAAAACTTGCAAGAAGCATTGGAATGTATTGAAAAGAAGAGTCAATCTAGTGATCTAAGTGTTGCATGTAGAGCATTGATGACTGTAATTTCTAGTAAGAAATTATCACATAGAAGACAAGTTCAAGCAATTTTTGAATTACTAAATGTTTCTAGGAGAACTATTCAAAGGTATATTGAAAAGAGAAATGAAATAGATGGAAAATTGAGAAAAATTGGGTAAATATTTGTAGGGTTCCCCAAAAAGATAGAATTTCAGAAAATGTAAAGAAACAAGTGGTTGACTATTGGACTACACACTCTCATGTTTCTTCCAATAGAAGGGATACTATACAAATAATAGGTGAAGATGGTACAAAAATTTCTCATCCAAAACATTTTATAGATACAACACAAAGTGAACTTTTTGAAGAATTCAAGCAAGATTTTTCAAATGTGAAGATCTGTCAAAGGATGTTTGAGACACTACGACCATCATTTGTATGTATAAATAAAGTACGTGAAACTTGTTTTTGTCGAAATCATGTTGAATTTGATCTACACCTACAATCATATAGAAAAGTTATAACAACAATTCATCAAAATTTAGCCATCCTTGGAAGTACAACACAATTTGTGAAGTCTCTTGTATGCGAAAAAACAAAAGATTTGGATGAATTCAATGTTCAGTGCATAAAAAATGTATGTAATGATTGTGGAGATTTGAATAATCTTTTACATGTTGACAATAATGAAATTCAATTTGTTTGGAAGAGATTTAAATATGAGACATACTTAATGAAGTCAAGAGTTGAGGCCAAAAAAATTATTCTCAAAGAGAGTGGATTGTCTTACAATGAATTCATGAGTAAATTTTGCAATATCATATATCCACATGTCCAACATTGTCATGGTGCAAGATGACAAGCTAAGCAATTTCGTTATTCAAAGAATTGCTTTCCACCAGGTTGTATTCTCTCTATTGTAGATTTCTCTGAGAACTCTACATTTAGTCCTCAAATTGAGATTCAAAGTCAATATTATCATTCAAAGCAAGTTGCAATTTTTATGCAAGTTTTCTATAGGCATGCTGAGTTAGAAGTCGATGGAATACAAAGTAGCAAAGATGATTGAATTATCATCAAAGAGGTTCACTTTTATATCAGTGATGATATGAATCATGATAGAAGCTATGTAGCTCATTGTTTCAAAATGTTTTTTGAAGACTTGAGACGATGCAGCATAAATAAAGAACAACACTGGATATGGTCCGATGGATGTGCTGGTAAGTACATTATTTTTTAAATTTTATTTATTTATATTTACTTTTAATTTTGAGACTTAAATTATTTAATTGCTTATATATAATTACTTTTTTGAAGCTAATTTGGTTTTAGTGTAATTATTTGTAACTTCACAAGATAATTTAAGTTTGCAAAAACTTTAGTTTGGTTAAGCCATCAACATGCTAGACGCAACACCAGTTTTTTGTGTAATTTTTATGAGAGTGGACATGGAAAAGGAGAGCACAATGGAGCGGGAGCATGTGTGAAGCGTGCACTTTGTCAACATGAACTTGCTAGTAACTTTCACCATATATATATATGGAATCTAGAGATATTTTTTAAAAGATTAGATACATATTTAAACTAAATTAAATTATTGTAAGTTCCTTGAAAGTAATAGGTGACAAATTGTGCCAACATGTGTACTTGCAGGTAATGCCATACGAAATGCAAATGAAATTGTTGAATGGTGCAAAAGTCATTTTTTTTGCTCGCAACTCACCATACAACACATGGAATTTTTGGGAAGTTATAGGTACATCTAGTCAAAATTTGTTACAAAATTGAATTTCAAAGTTCAAGTGTACATGATTTTTAATTGAATTTATAGATATTGATCGATCAAATCCTTATAATTGTCAAGAAATTCATGGTATTAGAAGTCTACATCAAATCATGACAACGGGAAGTAGTAGGCCTTATGCAATTAATGTGAGAGAAAAATCATGTTTTTGTGTTGATTGCATTGATGACAATGCAAATATTGTTCAATGTGAGAATATTAGAGATGGGTATGTTTCATGATGGGAAATGAAACAATCAATATCAATGCCTCCTTTTGTTGAAGATGACAATGTTGGTGTCTACGATTTTCTATATTCAGTTGATTACGAATGTGTATCAAATTTAGTTGTTACAGGTATGGAAATTGATTAATTTAAATATATTCTATGTTTATGTAAGTTTCAAGCATGTTTAATTTAGTTAAAATTGATTAAAAATATATTTATAACTTATGTATTTACTTTACATGTGGTGTGTGTACAGGAGATATTTTTGTTGTTGTTGCAGATCTTGACAATGTGGAAGGTGTAGATTACTATCTACTAAGATGTACGCAACCAAAAATCAAATTGGTGGAATCGATGATAGATGGTGATGGACAAGAGTATCCCATTAGATCAATCATTATTGAAGGCACACATTATCAACAAATAAAGATAGATAAAAATGGTATTATATTTGTTGATTATATGCTAGTAAAAAAGGTTCTACATTACAATCACTTAGTTATAGCAACAAAATTAAATTTAGAAACTTTACCTAAAAGAGGACGTGCCACACAAAAGTAGAGGTTGCCTATTGAAGATCATAAATTTTTTTTAGAGATAATTAAAGATAGAGGGGATCCAGATTTTATGTACCAGGAGCTTTAAGTTATTTTTTTGATATATGTACATGTATGACTGGATATATATATATGTACTCAAACTTTTTATAGATCTAGGTCTATATATTTATATTGATTGGACATGTGGCATGATTTAGAATGGGTTTTTTCAAAGGCTTGGTCATTTATTTTTGGAATTGTATAAATAAATTTGTTCCATGTGGAATTCTTAATTTAGTTCAAGAATCTTTGATTTTATAATTTACATATTTGAAACTCCACTTAAATATGTATGTTAGATCATATATGCTTGATACAAAACCTAGTGACTTTAAAAATGTTTTCAAACATTTTGCCTAAATTCCTTTGAATCATTTATTTCCAATTGCATTTTTATGTTGGACATGGAATTCTTTTAAGTTCACTTGAATCTTCGATTTCATTTGTTGAATCTTAGATCATGTATATATGTATACAATTTACTTGAAACCTAGTGACTAAATTAAAAAGTTCACATTTTGCCTAAATTCCTTTAAATCATCTATTCCTTGATTGTATAAATTTATGTCTGACATGGAATTGTTAAGTTCACTTTCAAATCTTCAAATTCATTTGTTCAACTCCACCTATATGAGTTAGATTAAATATATATGTGTGCAATTTACAAAACCTAGTTTATGTTCCAATTTTGCATTTAAATTTATGTTCCATGGAATTACTAAGTTCAAGAATATAGTGATGATTCAACTCAACAAGTATATTCAACTCGACAAGTATATAACTTGATCATCCATTTTCATATTCTAATCATCACATCCTAATTATTATTTTCATCCTAAGCATCCCCCCTCATCCTAATCATGTTTAATCACCTTATCCTAATAACCCATAACCATAATCATCATATAATCATCCCTTCCTAATCATTCATTATCATGTTCTAATAATCACCATTCTAATCCTAATCATTCATAATCATCCTTAAATTTTCACCCTAATCGTAAAATTATCTTCCATAATCATTCTAATTATCCACCTTATCTTAATCATACCCAATAATTTAATCCATATCATGTCTCTAATACATCACATCTCACTCTAATCATCACATCTAATTCATCCATAATCACTATCATTATAATCCATAATAACCCTAACTATCCCCCTAATCGTGCCCCATTTATCCTAATTATTCCATCTTAATCATCCATCATCATCCTTAATCCCCATCCTTCACCATCATCTTAATCTAATCACATTATCAACCTAATCCCATCCTAATATAATCCTAATCTAATCCATCTATCCTCATCCAAAATATAATCATTTATTATCCACCTAGATCCATCTCAACCTTACATCCAATCAACATCCTTAATAAAAAATCATCAGTTGAACATCAAAATTTGGTTAAGGTCTCAATCTCGTTCATACATCATATCCTTTCATCATCACCCAAAGCTTTCATCTAGGGACCTTATCCTTAATCCACTATCATCTATTTCAAATCCAATCTCCTAATCAAAAATCAAGACCTTAATTTGATTTCATCTTTAATCCAAACTTGCTTAAGAACATTAGTCTATCTTAAGTATAGTTATCAAATCCAATCAAATCTTGCTTAGGAACATTAACCTATCAGGTAAGTATAGAGAATCAACCTCAATCAAATCAAATCATTTTGAGGTCTTGAAAATTGATCCCAATCCTAATCCCATCCTCCATATTCATCCTCATAATTTATTCTTCTAATCACCCACCTTGTCCTAATCATTGGGTATATTATCCAAGATCTATAGGCATTACATAAAATTTCTTTTCTTTCATTTCTAGAGTAGCAACCATGATTTTCTATAACCTTTGGTATACATAACTTACATGTATCATTTTGTGAATGTTAGATTGTATGGGTTCTCTTGGATTGGTCTTTCTTGTTCACCTTGGTGCATTGGAATAAATTATTCATTGTAGTGAATCATAGTGATGGTGTTTGGGGTGCTTGAGATAGCTATATTTTGGCATCAATCTAGTTGTTTACCATGTATAGCTTGAGACCACATGTAATGGGATCTTTGGTAACTATATATGGATTGATCAATTTTTAATATATAGAATTGTCATGGGAAGATCTAGATACTTACATTATGTGCATAACTTGATATTTAAATATATCAATTTCCAATTGCATAAATGTTCCATGAAATTCTTAAGTTCAAGAATACAAATTTGATTTCATTTACATTCAACTCCACTTATAGCTCATCATCTAGATAACTTTTTTTGCATGCACAATCAAATTCATACATGTATTAGATTATATGGAATTCTTAAGTTCACTTTAATATATTTGATTTCATTTAACCATTCAACTGGACACAAGTATAGCCTATCATCTAGTTCAAGAATTCTTTGCATGCACATTCAAATTCATGTGTATTAGATTATATGGAATTATTAAGTTCATGTATAGCATGATATATGCACAATTTACATTTAACCTATCTAGTGACTTTAAAAATGAACATTTAGAGCTAAGAATTCAAGTTATCATCTATTTCCAATTGCATTTTTATGTTCCACTTAAATATAACATTAATCTCTTACATATTTGCATTCAAATTTTTCTATTTCTTGACCTATTTATTTAGACAAATTCATTTCTATTTAAATTAATTGTACATGTCCATCTTTTTAAATTTACAAATAACAACCATTAGATAGTCCAACATTTTTATTTCATGATGTAAATAGATGTACAACAAGTGTGAACAAACCATAATAAATTTAAATCAAGGTACAAACTTGCTAAATAAATAAAACCATAATAATGCACGATGTAAATAGATGTAACAAGTGTTCAAACCATAATAATGTCTATAACAAACCTATTCAAACCATAAAACATAAATGTACATGAATGTGATGTAAATCATAACAAGTGTATACCATAAAACATAAATGTATGTAATGTGATACATAAATCATAAAAAGCGTCTACAACATAATAATCTGATCTCAAACCATAATACTGTAAAACATCTCAAAGAGAGGGATATCTAGTGTGAATAGAATCATTAGATCTTTGGCCCGATCTCTCCCTCGATCCATAGACCGATCCCTCTCCTGATCCAAGATGTGTAGATCCGTGTCCTGATCCAAGCTCTCTATATCCGTGTCCTGAGCCTTGTCCCAAGCCCTGCATGTGTTCAAGTACACACATGAACTTAAATTTAATTTTTAATGCATGTATATATATGTGTACATATATATAAAATTATCTAAACTTGTACAATGTACAAGTTCAATGTGTTCAAACTTACATCGAGTAATTAAATTTTTAAAATTATTTAAATGTACCTCAACTGTGTGTTGTATGGGATCACCATCATGTGCCAAATTTCCAAACTCTGACAAATCACCATACTGCTAAAAAATTTCAAGTACACAATTTCAATCAGGAGTTAAACAACTAGACTTTAAAATACATTACATGTATTGTTTTTAGAGCATAATTATATATATATATATATATATATAAATTATTAAAGTACCTCTTGTTCCTAATCGATGGCTCTACCAATGTCACTAAGATCACGAGAATGCAAGGACATCGCAGGGGGAATCTGTAGCATGTATAGTATCAATTCCAAAAAGAAGCTGACTATATGGGCCATGGACAAGATCAAGTGCCGCAATAACCTCAATGTGATTTGTAACATCCTGATGACCTGGACAAGCTAAAGGATCAATAGAAACATTATGCACATGGGATCCTATAGGCTGCTTTGGAATATCCCTTGGAGTTGCCACCCCGTGGCTCGTATGTGTACCAGGATATCACCGTCTAATAAAGTCTTGTACATGGTCAAGAGAGATCCCATGGTCCTCGCTAATGACCTGATATGCTTCTAGTAAATCCAAAACTAAGACTCTACACATATTACACAAAGTCATGTGGGTCATATGCATGACATCTGAAGGAGTAGATAGATCAACACGAATAAATGGATCATAAGATGTTGATGTAGCCTCTATGGGAGGAAGGCTAATCTGTGGGCATAATAAGTATCTACCAACTCGATCAGATGAAATCTGATCAATCTGTGTCATAATAGAGGCAATGTTATCAATAATTTGGGATCGAGGGGAGCATGTTGCTGACTCCCCTGCTGCTGCCAATTCCAAATGTTTTGGTAAAACAAAAAGGTTTGGGCCAACTAATGCCCTCTTGTCCATAGGCGGTGGAAAACCTGGACGTCTAAACTGTTGTTTGTTAGAAAAATAGCTTTTACCTTGGCTAGCATGCTCAAGATAAGGTGTAGTCCACATCTATCTATAAATGAAATTTTGCATATAACTGTTTGAAAAAATATTGTGGCAGCTCATCATTGTGAGGCCATCTATGATATGTTTCCAACCATCTAGGGTATATGAATGGTGCAACAAGAGGATCTACACACCTCATAACCACATATCCTCTAATTATATTTTGTCCTCTATAATGAGGGAACATGGTTAACACATTTTTCGCCTGAAACTAATTTGGCAACTTCTCTATATTCCACTATGCTAGTAACACTCCTAGCAAGAGACAAATAAAATTGCTCAAATTTGATATCATCATACGGATTGAATGATCAAATTGTCTCGATCATTCAATGAATCTCATCTCTAATAGTGACTAATCTATCTCGATTAGCCAAATTAGGGGAGTTGTGAATTGTTTGCTCTAAACATCTTAGAGCATTATCTAATCTAGCAATACTATCCTAATATAAATTTGTTCTATTTTGAGCCTCTTGATCAGAATGAGGGGAATGGTGAGATCCCTCATCGGCCATGATATATATATATATATATATATATATATATATATGTATATGTATATGTAAATCTAGAGATTTGCATATCATTAAAACAAAATATAACGATGTTAAACAAATTTAAATCAAATTTCAAAACTAAAACAAATATATAAATTTAAATTGCAAAAAAATCAAGTTTTAAAACTAAAACATTTTTAACTTTAAATATATCTAATTTGAGATAGTTCAAGTTATATCTATCTTTATGTTCAATAATTCAACTTCTACAACTTAGATAACACAAGAAAATTGAAAACTCCAAAGAGACTTTCAATACATGTGTTTATATATGTGTGTGTGTGTGTGCATGTGCATGTGCATGTGTACATGTGTATGCATATATACATGTATGTACATACATGTGGGTGTGTATGTGTATGTATGTACATATATATATGTATGTGTGTACAT
>VCHN02003524.1:0-13988 GCA_007115665.2 Sequoiadendron giganteum | reverse complement strand
ACTAGCACTTGCACCTATAGGAGGTTCAAGGGAGATGCCGATAGGAAATAAGAGGAAAAATATAAATGAATTGTAAAAACACATAATTGATTACATAAAAATATATATGTATACACAAATGCATTGTATAATGTAGGTAGGAACATAATTGTGTTGGCTTTTTTTTTTTTTACACTGAGATCCCTTTGAACAATTTGTGATGTGTATACTTCATGTATGTTAGTCAATAGTTGCTAATGGACATGGTGATCCATTGGATGCAAATTGGAATTAAGGGTGATGCCATAACATAAATGAATCAATGGAATACATCATGAGAGGTAGTTCAAAATAAATGAATCAATGGAATACATCACGAGAGGCAATTCAGATCCTTGAGGATCACCCTAAAAGGGAAATAAGTTCAAAGAAACAAAAATTAAATGTGGATGGTGGCTACAAGTCATAAAGCACATATTAGTCAATAGCTATAAAGTGGAAGACAAAAAAAGAAATGACACTTTGTAGGGAGCCAAACTAAGCAAATGTATTGGAAGCTAAGAATTAGAACACGCTTCTTTTGTACTAACATTCATTCTAGACTTTGTGAGTTCCCAATATATCTAGAAGTTGCAAACAATGTATTAATCAACTGTAAATCACTCCAATCGAGGCACCATGCCCTCTAGCTTATTCTACTTTGATGCATTTTACAACTGCAATGCTAGAGTTCAACACATATTTGAGGGTATGGCTCTATACCCACATTAATTTTATCTTTTGTTGCTCAGTGCAACTCATTTGTGATCGCCCTTCTCTTAAAATAAGGGCAAGGGTGTACACTTTGTGGCAAGGGGTGGAGAACTTGAGAGCCTCTAGTGACTTGAGATGGAGAGTGTTTAGAAGAGATATATGCATTGTCATAGGTGGAGGTGCAAAATCCCACCACCAATCTACAACTTTGTTTCAACCTAACCCTCATCACTTATGCCTCAACGAAGGGAAAGGAATTGTGGTTTTTGACTGTCACCCTATTCAATTGCATTGCAAATTTGATGAAAGTATAGGGAAGTGGGAGACAGAGCTTATACATGTTGGCCCCATATGGTATCACATTGAGCTTGAGTGTAAGCAGGATGAGCATCTAAAATTGGTTATATTCCTTTCATGCGTGGCAAAGATAGATGTGGATCATTAAATTCTTATGGACCTAGCAGTAAGGTGTGTTCACAAGTTCACTGAATATGTTTAATTTAAAATAAGGCTCTAGTTGTAGTGTATTTTTTTTATCATTATATTTGGTAGGAGCTTTGCTTGAATAATAAAATGAGATTTAATTAAACAATCAAGTAGTCAAATGTTAATTTTTAAATGGTATAGCACCATGTTAGAATGTGTCAATTAAATTGCATATAAACTAGTACACCAATGAAAGATTAGATTGAAGAAAACTAAATAAAATAAAGTAAACGCAAACTCTAAACCGTAGCTTCTTCAAATTCCTTTCATTGTCCTCTATCTCCAATGATTCACTTCAAGATGTTTGCTCTCAGTTGTGCAAACAACAACTTATAGAATGGCACTTGAGAGAATGAGATTTATCAAAAATGCATATGCATATGAAAGATTGAACTTATTGAATTAAAATGCTATGAAATGCTTAAGATGCGACTATAATAACTACGCATGAAAGTATGAGATTCGAGGTTTTTTTTAGCTCATGAAAGAGCTGTATTTATAGATTTTCGAAGGTAGGAATTCGATTGGCCAAGATAGATGGTCGAGTTCACACCTGTTGAAATGAACGGTGAGAGATCAAGAATTCGAGAAGAGGTGGAATTCTGAGAGACAGAAAATGAAGAGACAATTTGAAAGGTGTCTCTCATAATTAAATAAATAAATATTTAATTATGTGTGAGAGAAATATGAAAAGGCTTTAATTAAATATTGCAAATATTTAATTATGTGAGAAAAGAAAAAGCCTTTTAATTAAATATTAAGAATATTTAATTTTGTGAGAGAAGTGGGAATTTGGAAAACGATTTAATTAAATATTGAAAGTATTTAATTAAATGTGGAGGGAAGAATATCGTTTAAATTTAGAATTTAAACTTTGATAATTAATGTAAATAGATTGTAAAATCTATTTAATTAATTAAGAAGAAGGTAGCATTAATTAAATAAATAAATTTATTTAATTAAATTAGAAGAATTAGAAAAATGAACAATATAAATAAATAATTAAATTTATTTATATGTAGAAGACTTAAGAACATTAATTAAATAATTCATATTTAATTAATTAACAGGTTCGATCGACCGTGACCATTTTTAGATGTGTACATTTTGCCCCTCTTTGAAGTGATGTGTTTCACGCATTGCTTCAAAGAACTTGCCCCTGACTTTAAAAAAATTGCTGATGATGCTATATGCCCCCTCAGGTGATGAATCAGATAAAGATGATTTTTGGAAATTTTTACTGATTTTCTATCTGATTCATTGACCGATAAAGATGATTTGATGAAAACCCCTATTGAAAGATTGATATGAAGATGAAGAACTTTGATTTTTCCCCGATTGATGATGCTTTTTGATTGATAAATTTGCTTCCATGCGATATGGAAAACAAATAGTAGATTTGATTTGATTGATAAATTTGCTTCCATGCGATATGAAAAACAAATAGTAGATGAAATTGATTGATAAATTTGCTTCCATGCGATATGAAAAACAAATAGAAATGATAGATTTGCTTTCTTGATTGAAAGTCAAATAGATTGAGTCACGATGACTGTTAAATTTGTTTCCATGCGATATGAAAAACAAATAGTATTGATAGATTTGCTTTCCTAATTGAAAGTCAAATAGATTGAGTCACAATGACTGTTAAATTTGTTTTCATGCGATATGAAAAACAAATAGTATTGATAGATTTGCTTTCCTGATTGAAAGTCAAATAGATTGAGTCACGATGACTGTTAAACTTGTTTCCATGTGATATGAAAAACAATAAGTATTGATAGATTTCCTTTCCTGATTGAAAGTCAAATAGATTGAGTCACGATGACTTTTAAATTTGTTTCCATGCGATATGAAAAACAAATAGATGTGAACTTGCTTGATGTACTGATTGATTGATGATATCCATTGTTGATTGATTTGCATGATTGCTTGATGATATTGATAGTGTTGTTGATTAGGGAAGGATACAACCCAGAACAACACAAGGATAGGGAAGGATACATCCCAGTGATGATGATGATGATCAAGGCTTGCAGTAAGGCTAGGAACAAGACCAAAGGTATGATTAAATGATCTGTGCTAGATTGAATTGATTGATAAGATGAGATTGGAAGAAATGATTGGATGAATTGATTGAGATGATGCAGATGAGATGTGATGGATATGATAATGAAATGAAATGATGATGCAAATATGTAAGTGCAATGATAACAGATGTCTAGTCATACTCAACCATTGTCTGTAAAAGATATTCAAGTATGTGATTAACCCTCAAAAATCTATTGAAAAGGCCCTCGAAATGCAAATGAATTATGCAGTCCCAATAATGAATTATGCAATCCTAAATGAAATAATGAATCATTCTCCTTGTTTCCATTTCCTACTGTGTTTTGTTGTCATCATTGAGCTTTTTGATATGTTGAAAGTTAGTACAAGCATCAAAGGGTATGTTAGCACCAATGATGACCTGAGTACTGCTTTCATAATGTTTAATGTAGCAAGTTAATACAAGCATCGAGGTATAATTGAACCAAGATGACCTGAGTATTGCTTGCATAAACAGACAAAATTTAACCATTTTCCTATGCAAATTCTGAAATGTCATCAATGATACATTGTAGAGCATGTCCCGTGACTAATTTGCACAATACTAATGATTAACTTATAGACAACAATCAAAGAAAAATCATACTTCTTCCTTGTGATTCTAGTTCAGTACATCATTGAACCACTCCAAAGATATGATGTCATCAAATATCAAAACAACATTTTGCAACTTATTGCTTTAAGTTTTCCATTCATTGAATTCAGATTAAGATCATCCAGTTTTTTTTCAGTTTCAAAGTATGACATGTCTCAAAGTTGTTTTGACCAGGCTTGATTGGATATTAGATTGTTGATCTGATACTTGATAATTGATACATGTTGCTTGTTTGCTCAAAAAAAAAAGTTGATTTCCCCCAACGAGTTCAGGATTTTGCCCCTAGTCTAGGGTGAGACATGACCATTTTATTGATGAAAGCATATGATTGATTTTTCTTTGGATTTTAGGAATATTTTGATTTTTTTGAATTTTGATGTTTTTTTTATTTTTTTGGATTTTGATGATTTGGATATGGACATGCATGATGATATCAGTGCTTTGTTTTGAGATTTTGTTGAAAACCAAGCTAAGGTTGATTGATCAGATTGATGGATTGATAGTTTGACTAAGTGTGTTAAGTCAAACAAGGTGATAATGGATTTGTTAATTTGGCTAAGTGTGTTAAGCCAAACAAAGATGATAATGAATTTGTAAACCCAAGGAAGTTGTGTTATCCTAGAGTAAACTTTTTCACAAGATGATAGTTTGACTAAGTGTGTTAAGTCAAACAAGGTGATAATTGATTGGATTCGATTGATCAAGACTGATGAAGCTTGATTTGGAACAAAATTATTTTGATGATTTGATGTGACACTGACACACAAGTTAGATTTGATTGATATAAATTGTTTAGATTGATGTTCAACGAAAGATAAAGCCTGATAAGGAGCGTCTGCGTGTCAAAATATGCCATGGGCTAGTGATTTGGATCTTTTGGCTTGCAACTGCTTGACCAATTTAATTTTATGTCTGCCAATGTTCAGATCACCAAATAAGTTGGAGGATATAGATCAAGGTTTATTCTCGAAACAAGATGTAAATATCTATCCCCAGTGTCTAGCAATGTTTGAATGACCATGGGTGGATTCTTGAATAGGTGTATGGATAGATATTGTAAGCATGCAAAGGATGCCAAGGATTATCTTGTGAAAAGATAAGGTGTTCGAATAGAGGAATGCTCATTCGGATAATGCTTCAAGGCTCAGATAATGTTTGGATTGGATAGGATCAATGAAAATGACCCATGTCAAGATGTTTACCATAAACAAGTGTAAAGTGTTTACCAAAATTTGTCGAGATCAAGATAATGTAAATAGATGGTAATGGGTTGGATAAATGGTTCGTGGATGAACGAATGATATGAATGGAATGTTGGTTTATTCTGGATGCGATAAGATGCTTTCTCTTGAATTGGTGCACTTAGATGCTCGATTCTACACATGACGCCTGTTTGCCAGGTTTTCATCATGGTACCTGTCCAAAGTGCCACCAAAGTGGTTTTCGCTAGAGGACGATTTTTTTCTTTACTGTTTTCAATCATTTTTTTGATTTTTTTGAATTTTTGTATTTTTGTTTTTTTTTGTTGTCACCAAGACACCTGTTTGCTAGGTTTTCATCAAGGCAACAATTTTTCTCTTATTTTGATTTTTTTGTATTTTTTGAGAGATTTTAAGTTGATGCTGAACCACCTGGTGGTGTTGATGTTGATGCTTATTTCATAATGTGCCATTGATATCCTTCTTGAAGAATTTGCTTTGCCAAGATACATGCACTTGAATGCAACTTTTGAGATCCCTGATCTGCTTTGTTGATACTGGAGTTAACTTCATCTTTGTGTGCACATCACGATAGAGTGCCTTCTGAATCCTTATGATGAACGGTTGTTGCCAACACATGGTCAATGAAATAATTGGATATCATGCATGGAGGCATGGATGGAGTGCATTTAGGAATAAAAGTTGGATTAGTTGAAAGTTTGGAACCTTTGACTCTCCAAACTTGGGAAGATGAGCAATGATGAGTGGATATGGAAATGTTCATGGGATTAGGATCAACTGCTTGATACACTTTGTATGTTGCTTGAGAAGCTTTATTTTTCCTTTGTGGACATCTTTGATAGATACATGCCCATTTTTTATTTTGCCCCATAGTTTCTTTAACTGATGGAGTTTGATAGGGCTAATCTTTGTTTGTATTTTTTGGTATCCAAGTGTATTTGATTTGCCTGATATGCTTCTTAGCTTCTTTTTCTTTGATAACATTCTTCATGCTTTGATTCAAGTCTTTCTTTTGACGTTGGTCCCAATTTGTGGATGGGGTGATGGGTGGATGAAGATTCATGATGTGGCTAGTTGTAGTATTGGCATTGGTTTCATCATAAAGATTCTTCGTGCCCCCTATGTTGACATTTGCTTGAGACGAAGTTGCCCCCAATTTTATGAAAGTATTACTGATATGTTGAGATCCCTTGATTGTCGAATAACCAAGGCCTTGATTCTTAGGATTTCCAATAATCTGCACTGGTTCTAGAATGCCTTGTTCATGTAGGCCTAATCCTCTGCCTTGATAATTCATCTGCTGAAAAATCCTATTTGCAATAGGATATGTTTTACCTTGGAAACAAGGTGCTAATCCTTCTCTGCTTTGTGGTGGATCTTCAAAAGTGACAACTTCCTTATTGATAAGATAATTTTCCCTTACAAAGGTGAGTGATCCAAGTTTATAAGTGATAGGATCTTCCATAAGTGGGATGAATGCCTGATTGGTATGCTTATCTTGATCTTGTGAGATATCGGATTGTAGTGCTCCTTCAAGAGGTGTTGATGCTTCATTGTCCTTGTGAAAGTGTTATTCATGATTCATTCTTGATATGCTTTCACATGATGTTTCTGATTCACAACTTTTGTAGAAGCCTTCTTCATGACCCATTTTTGACATGTCTCTGGATTTCTCTATATGTTGACCATGTGTATAAATGTTAAGAGTAAGAGACTCTTGTTCCTTGGTAAGAGTATGAGACTCTTGTTTTGAATGACGATCATCTATGTGTCCATCCAAAGAAAGCATATTATGGGTAGATGAAGGAGTATGTGCTATATGGATATGATCATCATTTGCAATATCTTGTATAGATAGGAAAGTGCCCACTAGATCATTATAGTATCTGGGAGATACGAATCTTTGATCTTGACTAATTCTGGAATTACTTTCGACATGTTTTGGATCAAGTTCTTGACATGGGTCGATTTCAAAGGATGGATTTCTTTCAAAGGGTTTTTGGACATCGTCATAAGACATGGGAAGTGGCTCAATATTCTCTTGATCTTTGAGTGGACTTGGATCAAATGGTGAGTTGAGGATTCTTTCATTGTTCACAACCGTGAGGTCGAAGGATGTCAATATGCCTTGGGAGGGACCATTGCTAGACCTTAGTGATAGCTGTTGATCATGCTTTGAAATATGTTCTTGAGATATGTCCTCTAACTCATTAGGCATTGTAGAGACATTTTCAATATGATCATTGGTTAATGGATCATGGATTATGTCAATAGGATCAAATATCATCAACACTCCTTAAATAGATCTTTGTACGAGGGGTATTGATCATAACTAAAAAATGGCTCTTGATGAATGTTGATTTGATCAATAGATGGGGTAGAAATATCTTCATAGTGCTCATTGATGGATTGATTTTGATCATTGTCTTCAACAGTTATGGTGGAGAAATTGTCAATGTTTTCAACCATATGATCAAATGATGTTGATATTTCTTGAAGAGGTGTGATGAGCCCTTGACATGAGGATGATGGGATACTTTGATCTTGACTTGGAAAAGAATCATTAGATGAAGGAGATGGAGTAGCTTGATCATTATATGGAAAGGAAGCTTTGGATAGGATGGAAGAATTTTCATGCTCTTGGGATATGATTGAGTCATGAGAGGGTATGGATTCATAAGATGGGGTGGAGGGAGGACTTGGAAGAATATTTTGTTCTTGAGATGGAAGAGGATTATCATGGGTGAATAATGAAAGGAGGGGATCATCATATGATTCTTGAGATATGGGATCTTGATCAAAGATTGGAAGGGTTTGTAGAATTTTGGTATCATGGGATGCAGTGGAGAGAATTTTTTGATCAAGATGTGTAGATTGAAATGAATCATTGGATGTAGAGGATATGATAATAGAAGGTGATTGAATAGGATCATTGAATTGGGTGGAAGAACCATGAGGTTCATTTTGAATTATGGGGGATGAAGATAAATGCATGGCATGATAGGATTGGTCAATGTTATTTGATGGCTTAGATTTGGGCTTCCCCTTTAACCTTTGCAAAAAATCAGAAACATTGAATTTGGTTGATGTTGTTTTTGGAGGAGAAAAGGTCACATTCATATTTCCGTCGAAGGACTTTTTAGTTGTGCCCCCTTTTATTTCCTTGATTTGCCTTTGGAGTGCTCTTACTTGTTGGGTAAGAGTACTAAGATCGTTTAAGGGATTTTCCTTCTTTTCAAGATTCTCTTTAATTTTCTCCATATTGTAGTCAGAGGGCAATTTGGCACCTTGGTTTGCCAATAAAAGAAAGTATCCTTCTTTATTTTGCTCTAAGATCTTTTCCATAGTTAAGAGAAACTGTGGATCTTGTTCAGCTTCTTGAAGCATTTCTTCTGTTATCTCTTGATTTGAACTATTTCCATAAAGCCTATGAAAAATATTTTCTTCCCATCACCCATGTTTTAAATTTTTCGAATGATCTTATCTGAATTAATGTTTTGAAAACACAACATGCAATAGGAAGAAATTTTTTTTTAAAGACACAGAATCTAAAACATTGAGTGTATGTTCTTGAGATTTTTACAGGTTTTGAACAAAATAAGTGTTCCAAGCAGACTCACTCTTAGTTTTCAAATAGGTCATCATAGAAATCATAGCCCATAGCTTAAAATCACGTCGACTCACACAGCCATGTCACCCCCTAGAGGGCGCCCGTGTTTTTGTCTTTTCCAGGTGCGTACTCAAGGTGACAGAAGTGGATACCGAATCCCCTGAGCAAATAATCTGTGGTGATTATATGGTGAGTGTCTTGGGGGAAGATTCTTCCCTCCCCTTGCACCATGATTAAGATGATGTTTGGATACTGACTCGGCTGGATTTCTACACTATGGTTTGTAGTCAAGGTTTTCGTTCGGCGCGATAATAGATAAACTCCCTCAGGAGACCTCCCAATATTTAGAACAAAGATTTTGGGGATGGTTATCTTTGCACACTACCGTCGAATTGCGTACTTTCCCCAAATTCACTTTTGATTATAGTGGGTTGGAAAACCTAACTTTGGTTGTTCCCACTTAGGTCATTCCCGTAGGGTGAGTACTTTTTCCCACTACGGCAGGCCTTCTAAAGGTTGTAATAAATTGAAAACATTGCATAAAAATGAAAAGGCAGTCTGGTATTTTGGTCACCCAGTTAAGGGGAGAGCATAAACCTATTGCCACAAACAAAGTAAACAATGTTCTTTTTATAGCACCAAAAGATAATGATTTAAACTAAGTGAAGATGTTGCTTCACAATAGGCATGGAGTTCATTTTAATTGAAAAAATAATAGCATGTGGTGACTATCCTAGGATTGGTAAATTCCAAATTTTAAATTTCTATCCTAGGGTTGCTTCATTTTATTCCCCATACATCAATAAAACCTTTGGCCGTAGTCGCGTCGGATCTAGACAACAATTCAAGAATGAGATTATAATTGCTCCCAAAGTGTTTAAAAAAACTTGTTACAATCATGTGATAATTCTTTTTCTTTAATTTTCATGCTCCATGGTCCTTTAAAATCTGCAATACAAGCTCCAAATGTTAGATGGAATCAAGAAACAAGAAGATATGAGGGTTAGATAAATGATTAAGCATAACAACCCTAAAATTTAGACCAAGTTTCATTGTGGTTTGACATTAAGTGAGAATTTGAAAATTTAAACTCTATCAAAGTTGATAAATACCTGCACCATTAGATAGCTTATGAAATTCTACCCCATTTCAAAAACAAAAGCTCTGAAAAAGACCAAAATATGACCAAGATATGGCCATTTTAAGATTGACAAAAAAAATAAAAATCAGAAATTGTATGCGCTAAAATAGTCCATGGATGCGCCAAAAGAAAGCTCATATACACCAAAAGAAAGCTCGTATGTGCCAAAACAAATCTCGTATGCGCCAAAAGAAAGCTCGTATGCGCTAAAACAGTCTTTAGATGCGCCGACACAGTCTGTGGATGCGCGAAAATAGGCCCTGGATGCCCCAAAACAATTTGTGGATGTGCCAAAATAGTTTGTGGATGCACCGAAAGAACTATCGTATGCACCGAAGCATGATTTTAGTCTGTCACCTGCCAAAAAAATCTGCAAAAAAAAATATTAAATGCGGGGCTTGGCCCCACAGTGGGCGCCAGAAATGTGTATGTTAGAATGTGTAAATCAAATTGAATCTAAATTAGTACACCAATGAAACATTAGATTGAAGAAAACTAAAGAAATAAAGTAAATGCAAACTCTAAACAACAGCCTCTTCAAATTCGTTCCATTGTCCTCTATCTCCAAGGATTCGCTTTAAGATGTTTGCTCTCAGTTGTGCAAACAACAGCTTATAAAATGGCACTTGAGAGAATGAGATTTATCAAAAATGCATATGCATGTAAATGATTGAGCTTATTGAATTAAAATGCTATGAAATGCTTAAGATGCGACTATAATAACTACGCATGAAAATATGAGATTCGAGGTCCTTTTTTAGCTCATGAAAGGGTTGTATTTATAGATTTTTGAAGGTAGGAATTCGATTGGCCAAGATCAACGGTCGAGTTCAAACCTGTTGAAATGAACGGTGAGAGATCGAGAATTCGAAAAGGAGGTGGAATTCTGAGAGACAGAAAATGAAGAGACAATTGAAAGGTGTCTCTCATAATTAAATAAATAAATATTTAATTATGTGTGAGAGAAATATGAAAAGGCTTTAATTAAATATTGTAAATATTTAATTATGTGAGAAAAGAAAAAGCCTTTTAATTAAATATTAAGAATATTTAATTTTTGTGAGAGAAGTGGGAATTTGGAAAATGATTTAATTAAATATTGAAAGTATTTAATTAAATGAAGAGAGAAGAATATCATTTAAATTTGGAATTTAAAATTGTGATAATTAATGTAAATAAATTGTAAAATCTATTTAATTAATTAAGAGGAAGGTAGCATTAATTAAATAAACTTTATTTATTTAATTAAATTAGCAGAATTGGAATAATTAAATTTATTTATATGTAGAGGACTTAAGAACATTAATTAAATAATTCATATTTAATTAATTAACAGGTTTGATCGACCGTGACCATTTTTAGATGTGTACGATAAATAAGATTTGAGTTTAGGTCAGCATTTAGGTTCTTAATGATGCTAAAATGCACAAAATTTTGATGCAAATTTATTTGAAGTTTAATTTTTTCCTTTAAAACATTAAGTAATGTAAATTTTGGAAGTGATACTATAAAGGTGTTGAAAATAGTCGACTTATTTAATGTTTATGCATTCAATGCAAATTTTAGTAGTTAAATAGGATTTAAATTTAATCAATACATATGTCACAAGAAATATTGAAAGTATTTTGGTTGTAAATTTAATCAAGAAAGTCAATACATCTGTTACAAATGATAAAATGAGATTTACATTTAATTGTCAAATAGAATATAAATTTTAAAAGTGGCAACGTAAGTTTTTTACTTTTTTACTAGGAATCTTGAATCCAAAAAATAGCTCTATCAATCATATATCACTTGTGTGCATCTAAAAGTGTAGTAAGTAGTCACCCTAGTTTATTCAATGATTATTTAGTTATTGTAAATTTTAAAATTGGTAAAATGACATTGAATTCAACCATCAAATAATCAACAAAAATTTGAAAACCAATAGAATGAGATTTAAATTTAACAGTCAATACAATATAGAAAAATATTTTTTGAATGTAGAAATCCTATTTTCAAAAAATAATGCTACCAAACACCTATCACCTCATATATATCAAAAAATACTAAACAATTATTTATACATATACAGTTTCAAATTTCATTTCACTATTCTCAAAAGTTAAATTAACTATTTAACAAAAAAATTGTCTACTTCCAAAATTTGGACTGTTAAATTATTGACTAATCCTAATATATATCCACAGTAAAATATATCAAGAGAGGATATTTTGTTTCATCACTGTCTAAAATTGTTGAATATAAAAAATCTTAGCTGTCTTCAATTGCTCTACCTAAAGATCAATGGATTCAAATCTTTTGACTGAAAAATAAAAGGGTTTGAATCTATAATCCGCTTCAAATTAAAAACATGTCAATATACATTGAATCATTTTATTATGAATAAAAACGAAGTAAAATTAGTTATAGTAACCAACACAAAATAACAAGGATTTAGATTTTTACTAATAACGAAAAGTTTGAGTCAATAATAAAAATTGAAGATAGAAACTCAGGAGTCAGAAATCAGGCCTGAGAAATAAATTAATAGTAGGGTTTAGTATGTTTTAAGGGTTATTTTGGGATGGGAGACCTTGTTGGTCCTCCAATTAGCTTTTTAGCTTTGTACTTCGTTGTTTTGTTATTTTTTTAAGTGTAGGTCGTCAGGGATGTCATGAGCCATGATATCCATGAAATGGTCGAGGAACCTCAGGGATGCCTAGTCATCCTCTTGGCATTCCAGAATTGGGGTGATCCCCCAAAATGAGCGAAGGTCCTGTTTACGCCTTCGTTTCTGCAATTTTTTGTTCAGGAAACCCCAGTGATATGTACCAATGGTATGTTGGTTTTACTTAATTTTAGAACTATATAGAATTGGATCCATTCTTTGTCATGTTATCACCATTCAAATCCACTTTGAAATATCTTAAACTTGAAATATATTTAATGTATTCAAAAATTTCATGTGTACAACTGACCAACTAAACCTATTATGTTTAAAAGCATCGTCATGCTATTATAAAATGTCTTGTGATCATTTGATCAAGTCAAAATTAAAAATATAAACCAATATTCAGAAATAAACTTATGACTGGCAAGTAAAGCTCTCTCCATGCAAGCAGTTGCCAAATTCCTAGTAGTGAGGAAAAGTTACAACTGTCCAGACTGTAGAGCAAAAAGATATTGCCCCAGTATTTAGAAACTCAGTGATGAATTTTTTTTGTGAAATGCTTTGTGCTTGGATTGCATCTTCTTCAAATGGTTGAAATTAAATAGAGGAAAAAATACAGTTCTCCACTTAGAGCAAAAGTCAGGTCAAAATAAGAATTTTAATACTTCACAAGAGATGCAAATCTAGAAAAAGAATAAAGTTGATAGTGTGGTTTTTCTATGACGTAGATACATTTGTGAGTGCTCGCTGATGATGAAGGGCATACATATCTCACATATTCTGTAATTTGCATCTCTGCTAAAATTCAAGAAACATGACAACGATATACCTAAAACATTTCTAATTACAAAGAAATCACAGAAAAAGGTTAATGACACTTCAGATGTTGAAAGGTATAAACATCTACCATACTAAGAGACATATCTATAATTATTTGCCATATTCTGTAATCAATATCACTGCTAGAAGCTGAAAATGCAAGATACATGGCAACAAGATGTCTAAAGCATTTCTAACTACGAACAAATTACAAGAAAACTACTACCAATGTTTTCTCATTATATGATAATATGTCATTTCTAGAGCAGTCATCTTTGCACGAAATTTGAATTTTTCTGTAATTAAATATTGTAAACTAAGCATACACTTTTGTATAACCGATTCTCTCTACCAAATATCTTAGAGCATTTTTTTTTTGTCATTGTTGCTTTTTGAAAATGGATTCAGAATAGCTTATGCTTTACAAATTAGTAAAATTACAAAATTTGCAACAGGACACCACATATTTGGATTCAATATATCCACCTATATGCTAGATAGCAACCATTGTTATTTGGAAGTAGTCTATTTAATATTTATGGTTTGTTTTCCATCAAAAATTAATGTTGAGCATATGTTTCCTTCAGAACTTAATAAACTATTTGGTTTTTCCATCTGCACAT
>VCHN02005199.1:0-10127 GCA_007115665.2 Sequoiadendron giganteum | reverse complement strand
ACATACAGATACGTATACATGGTTGGCACACCTATAAACATATGCACACTAGCTATAATGTTGTTATAACGTTATATTGATGCCTGAAATTTACAGCTAAACGTATAGATACATGTTTGTACAAACACGTGAATTAAAGGTACGCTGACTGGCCTATAATACACATATTTGGATAATTAAATACAAATATGTATAGATATATTTAAATGTAAATATTTGAATGTGTTTATATATATATTTAATATACACGTTATTATAGTTTTACCTGGAGTAAAATATATAGATATATCTATAGTAATATTTAAATATTATATAGATATATACATATATTTAAATATGGTAAATAAAACTATAATATGATATATATTTAATATAATGAAAAATATAAATATAATATCTTTTTTATATTTTAGATAAATATTACCTTGGAAATAATTAATTTTGACTTGTATAGTCATTTGGCAAATAAAATACATTTACCATAAGTAAAGAAAGTATTTTCGACTTCCATAGTCTATTGGGAAAATACGTTTGAAATGTCATGAGAATTTAAATGGTAAATATTTTAGTCTTTTGAAAGGTTTAAGCAAATACATTTTAAAACCTTGGCTAAGTTAAAATCGTGAATTTCCTTCATACTGAAAATCGCGGATTGTGGAATGGCCGAAATGGTGAAAATGATGAACCGCGCGCAGCTCCTCACGCCAATAGACCAGGTCGCAAGTTGCAAGTGCCACCATTCTGGGAAATGCGAAGGGAGGGGCGGAATAAAAGCCAGATGGCTGCGTTTTTACCTTGACATTTTCCTACTGAGATTAATCCGCCATTTCTAAAGCGCTTGTGAAGAGTAACGCCTGTAGGTGTCTTCCGTTCATATTTTGCCATGTGAGAGTTGAAACCTTCTTCATAAATTAGGTCGAATCATATCTCCTTTTTGCCGAGTAACATGCTAGATTGCTGCCACTGCATAATTTGACATTTTCAATGAGAAAGGTGTCGAATTCTCATGCCTAAAATGTAGTAAGCATGAGAATTTGAAACCTATAAATATAGGAGTTTCTCTCATTGTTAGCACACGAATTTCCTATCTGCTTTTGTTTAAAAATGAATTCCTTTTAGAGCCATATTTTGACATTGCTGAAAAAGCAATTTGAGAGCCATATTTTGTCATTGCTGTAGAAGCATTTATTGGATAACCATACTTTGTCATTGCTGTAGAAGCATTTGCTTGAGAGCCATATTCTGTCATTGCTGAATAGCAATTTGAGAGCCAACTTGCATATATTTCCTCACCATTTCTGAGAGACTGGTATTTATATGCTGCAAGCATAAAATACAGAGCCAATAATAGAAACCAGAATTGAGAGGAGTGAAACTACAGAAGGAAGAGAAGCAACTGCAGACTGGAATCATTTACAACAAGGAAACATGCATGTTAAATGTCTTTGATTAATTCTGTATATTAATTAACTTACTTGAATTAGAATTTACTTTGTGAAAGGAAGTAAAATAGGAAAGTACTAGAAGAAATTATGTGGGAATAGAATAGCTTGTTGTTATGAAATAACATAGGGAAAGCTTGTTTGTGAAAGGAATGCTGGTTTATGAAAAAGATAGCTTGTTATTAAGAAGTACTTAATTTCATTAAGAAAGCTTGTTTTTAAGTAAATAGCTTGATTCAATAGAATTGCTTGAATTCTTGGGAATGACTTGTTTATAAAAAGGAAAACTCGTTTATAAAGGGAAAAGTCTGTTTATAGCTTGTTATGGAAGAATAGATAGACCATGTTATAAAGGGAATGTTTGAAATGAATCTACTTGAATACTGCTTGAATTCCTTATATAAAGGAAAAGAGGAACTAGTTATTAAATACTAGGTCGAGGGTGGAACCAATACCAAGGTAGTCTAAAGCTTTAAAGTTAGTAGGTTAACTAGGAAAAGCTATGTACTCCATGGATAAAGAATTTCATGTTAGGAGTTACCCAAGGGACCCCTTGTTGACTGAATTCCAATTCCTGATTGAGTAGATGATGTAGAAAGTCTAGGGTGATTGACTACCCACGGAAAGGACTCAGCCTACGCGTAGGATAAGACAACCTTAAGTCAAACTGAACATGACTTAGTGCAAATGATAGATGACTGTCAATTTAAATACTGCCGAAACACTTTGGCCAAAGTAGTGTAGTACACCTACGTCCACTTAGACTGTGAGACGATTACACTGTCAATTCACAGTAGTCCAAAATACATGCTAGATTGAGATTGTGAGGACACAAGGATTTAGTTATGCAGGATTACACACTATGCTCAGTTGGTCATACAGAACCGGTTACCCAACCAATCTCTTCGTAGAAGGGAGGGCCGTCTACTTAATAGTAAACGTGTGGGGGACCGCAATATAAGTCCATGGTTGGCAGAAAAGCACCTGAGTGATGTTTCTCCTTCACAGTAGACTTCTGATGAACCAAGGTTTGAAAGGGAAGAACCTGGACAGTCTTATTCCTATTTGCTCAAAAGCTTCCGAGCTATGATTGAAACTTGTAAGATTCTTACTTTGTTATTTATTTGAAAGAAAAGTAATTATGAAATGTATACTCTGTTATTTACTTGGAAAAGAGAACAATGATGTGTTGTGACAATTATTTCTTTATGATAAAATGTTGTATTAGAATGAAAAGAAAAGTTTATTTACTTTGTCATTTTAAATGTCTTTCCTTGTATCTTATTAGTGATAGTAAAAAATTTTTGTTTACCCGGTTTGGGGGTTGTTACATGTGCTATCAGAGCTACCAAGTTTAGCTCTGGAACATATGAGTTCACCAAATTTTCCTTTTCCAACATTACCTAATGTTGTGAAAATTCTTGTGTCAGGATGGTACGTGTTAGATTAATGGCAAGAAAGTCCGTAATCGGAAACGAACGCTACCTAAAGGCCAAGAAGGAAAAGGAGGCAATTGTGAAGACAATTGAAGGAACCAACTACGACAACACAGTTTGGTTAAGTGATACAGAAACCTTCAGCCACGCACTTTCTCGAATCCATGGTGAGAAGAGAAAGATGAAACTGGAGGCTATGTACAACTACCTTCCCTCCGTTGCACCTGAAGAGTCTGAACCCTTATCTCTATCCAGAGATATGCCATCTAAAGAAAGCTCCAGCCTGGTCTTCATATTTAGGGATCCTAGAGTCCTTCCAATGGCGGAAGTTATTATGATTTCTTCAAGTAAAGAGTCTGAGGGATACACACCAAGGACCCCGCCAGTGGAGAAATGGTCTCATGAACAAATGCCTGCGAAAGGCATGGACCATAAAGTAGAGGAACACTTAAAAGACACTACATCCCGAATGTATGTATCGGGCAATAAATCCGAGGGTTACTATCCATTTTGGGATAGGAAAGACCAGATTAGAGAAGAACTAAATGAAAGAGAACTTCAATTTTCTCAATCTGTAGGGTATACACCTCTTAGCTATGTATCCGAGAGTGAATTGGAAGGGTATTCACCCCTTGACTATCTGAATAGTCATTCTATGTAACTTTGTGGATTCTTTGAAATCCTCCTATCTATAAATAAAACGAGGTTTATTTATCAATCAAAATGTCAAATTTTGTGTGAAAACATTTGTTTGTATGAAATGGTGTTTGATTTTATGTTTACATAAATAGTAAAGTAAAAGTTAGTCTAACTTGAAATTATAATTTCAGGTTATAATTTCTTTAATCTATGGTTCAAGTATACGAAAGAAATCGAAATAAATCCAGAGCAAATCAGCAAGAAGAATTGACACCAGCTGAGATGGAAGCTAAGTTAGACCAGATATTGGCCAGACTAGCCAACCTTGAGCAGGAAAAAGCCAAGGATAGAGGAGAAAAAGAAATAACTATAGAGGAGTTAGAAGAAAGTTCTTCACACCATGAAGAAAGAGAAAAGTCTCCTACTAACTCTATGGATAGAAACAAAAAGATGATATCCCATGAATTAACAAGGGATATGAAAAAGATTTATCCACCCAAGTTTGATGGAACTGCTGGGGATGATGAAGCCGAAGTATGGCTTGTCCAAATGGAAAAATACTTTGAAATCCGGGATTACGATGAAGTTACCAAGGCTGCTTGGGGAGCCTACCAATTAGCTGGAGAAGCATCTAATTGGTGGATGAACAAAAAGTTGGAGCTCAACATAAGTTCATGGAAGTTAACTTGGAACGAGTTTGTTGAAATCTTCTGTAATCGGTGGTTACCCCAACTGTATTATGATTAGAAACTATTCGACTTCCAGGAGCTGAAACAAGGAACCATGACGGTTCACGAGTATTGGGAGAAATTTACTCGTCTTATCCGCTATGTGCCCATTTATCTCAAGGATGAACGATTCCGAATACGGAAGTTCATTCTAGGTTTAAATCATCGAATAGGAAGGGAGGTTGCTATGCATGGTCCAACCACTATGGACCTAGTGTATGAAAAGGCTATCCGACAAGAGCAAAAGCTTAGGACAAATTCCTACCGTTAGGATAGGAAGGATCAAAGGAAAGACAGTGATGTGGGCAGCAAGACAACATCTAGGAAAGAAGACTCCACTTTCACCTCTAGAAAGCAAAAAGGGAAGCGATCTCGCTTCAATGGAAAAGATTTCAAGGGAGACCGAAAAAGGAGTGACAACACCAAGAAGAATGGTAATGGAACAAGCAAGTCAGGGGTAATTCCTGAAAAGAAAGGACCAAGGGATGGATGTTTTATCTGCAAGGGTGAACACTACGCAAGCAAGTGCCCTGATAGAACTTCTAGTTCTCAGTCACGAGGAAATGCTTTGCCTTCGCAGCAGGCAATGTTCCAACAAAGGATTCATGCTGCAGTGGACGATCGACAGGCAGACTATCAAATCACTCCAATCGAAGTTCAAGGTAACCTTTTTGGACTACCTATTTTTGTTTTAATCGACACAGGTGCAACTGAAAGTTTCATTTCACCTAAGGTAACTAGGCAATTGTCTAGGAAGGCAGGACACATGGAAAAGGCTTGGAATGTAGAGTATGCAAACCAAACAAGAGCAAGGGTTGACCAATGTCTATTTGAGGCTAGGTTAGAATTACCCAACTTTGCCACTGAGGTTAACCTATATGTCGCACCTCTAGGGTCCTATGATGTAATCCTAGGAATGAATTGGCTGTGGAGGCATAGGGCTATTGTAGACTGCCAAGCCAAGACAGTAAGATGCCTTGATGATTTAGGAAACCGTGTAGAAATCCAAGGGATACCAAGGCAAATGACTGTTCGGCAGATCACAGCAATGCAGCTGATGAAAGCCAAGAAGAAAGGTTGTCAACTTTTTGCAGTCAAGATTGAGAAACTAGGGCAAGAAGACAAAAACTCTGTGTTTCAAAGTTCTCAAGAACTTGAAGATGGAGAAGTGGAAGAAACAAGAAGAACAGATATGGAGAAGTATCCTATCTTAAGAGACTATGCTGATGTATTTCCAGAGGAACTACCAGGTCTTCCACCGAAGAGAGTGTTCGATTTTTCAATCGACATTGTGCTAGGATCTGAACCGATATCTAAAGTACCGTATAGGATGACTACAACTGAGCTCATGGAATTGAAGACGCAGTTGGATGAATTGTTGTCCAAAGGGTTAATACGACCTAGCGTATCACCATGGGGAGCACCAGTGATATTTGTTAAAAAGAAGGATGGTACATTACGTTTATGCATCGATTATCGAATGCTAAACAAAGCAACGGTAAAGAACAAGTACCCGTTGCCACGTATCGATGACCTCTTTGATCAGATGAAAGGTGCATCAGTATTTTCAAAGATAGATCTGAGGTCCGGATATCACCAGCTGAGGGTGAAGGATGAAGATAATTTCAAGACAGCATTTAGAACTCGCTATGGACATTATGAGTTCACAGTTTTACCATTTGGTTTAACTAATGCACCTGCAGCCTTCATGAATCTCATGAATAGTGTTTTCAGAGATTACTTGGATAAATTTGTGTTGGTCTTTCTAGACGACATATTAATTTACTCAAAGAATGAAGAAGAACATTGTAGACATCTTGAGATGGTGTTACAAAGGTTAAGAGAGCACAAGCTTTATGGGAAACTGTCCAAGTGTACTTTCTTCCAAGAAAGAGTGCACTACTTGGGTCATGTTATTTCAGCTAAAGGGATAGTAGTGGACCCGACCAAGATAAAGGCAATTATGCAATGGCCTGTACCCAAGAACGTATCTGAAGTAAGAAGTTTTATGGGACTAGCTGGATATTATAGGAATTTTGTGGAGAAATTTTCAAAAATTGCTTTCCCTATAACATCTTTGCAGAAGAAAGGGAAAAGATTTGCATGGAATGAGAAGTGCCAAGAGGCGTTTGATCTTCTCAAGGAAAAGCTAACCACTGCACCGATTCTAAAGGTACCAGATCCTAAAGGAAGCTTCAAAGTCATAATTGATGCTTGTGGAGAAGGATTAGGAGGTGTGTTGATGCAAGAAGGACAAGTAATTGCTTACGAGTCCAGGAAACTTAAGCCGTATGAGATGAATTATGCTTCGCATGATTTAGAGTTGGCAGCAGTAGTACATGCTTTACAGATGTGGAGACACTACTTGCTTGGAAAACCATTTGAGTTGAAAACAGATCACAATGGTTTAAGATATCTCTTTACTCAACCTAATCTAAATGCTAGACAAAGAAGATGGTTGGAGTTAATAGCAGATTATGACTTTAATATTAATTATATTAAAGGAAAGGAAAATAGAGTTGTTGATGCCTTAAGTAGAAGACGCCATATTGCATCTATAGTAACAATTCAAAGTGACTTCAAAGAACAAGTGCTTCTAAAATGCAAAGAGGATGAATTCTACTCACAGGTTAAGCAAGGACTCATTGAGAATCCTCTAGACTCTAGGTATGAAGGATATCAATTTGAGTCTAGTGGGATATTAAGGTACAAGGATAGGATGTATGTACCAGATGCCAAGGAATTGAGAAATCTTGTATGGAAAGAGATTCATGAGGCACCATATTCTGGACATCCTGGAGTAACCAAGATGATGGCTGATGTGAAACCATTATATTTCTGGAAAGGAATGAAAGGTGATGCCGCAAATTATGTAGCTCAATGCCTTGAGTGTCAAAGAGTAAAAGTTGAACATCATCATCCAGCACGATTGTTGTATCCTCATGATATTCCTGAAAGGAAATGGCGGGTTATAAGTATGGATTTTGTGCAAGGATTGCCAATGTCTAGGAACAAGCATAACGCCATTCTGGTAGTAGTGGACAGGCTAACTAAGGTAGCACACTTCATACCAGGGAATCTAACTGATGGAGCACCGGTCATAGCAAGAAAGTTTGTATAGGAAGTTTTTAGGTTGCATGGTATTCCTGAAAAGATTATATCTGATAGGGATGCACGCATCACTTCTAGGTTTTGGCAAACTTTGTTTTCTGCATTGGGAACGCAGTTAAAGATTAGCTCGGCATATCATCCGGAAACGGATGGGCAAACTGAGAGGGTAAATCAAGTTATGGAAGACCTACTTAGGGTATATTGCATGGATCAGCAATATAAGTGGGAGGACTATTTATCCTTGGTCGAATTTGCATATAACAACTCGTATCATTCTGCAATTAAAATGGCTCCTTTTGAAGCTTTGTATGGTCGAAAGTGTCGAACTCCTATAAGTTGGGATAAACTTGAGGATCGAGTAAGTCTTGGGCCAGAAATGTTAGCAGAAATGGAAGAACAAGTTAAGGTTATTAAGCAAAGGTTAGCAGAGGCTAACAATCGACAGAAAAGTTATGCAGATGCTAAGAGAGTGCCACGAAGTTTTGTCATAGGTGACAAGGTACTTTTGAGAGTGAAACCTCACAAAAGTTCCATTAACTTTGGAAAGAATTCTAAATTGGCTCCACGTTATGTTGGACCATTTGAAGTCTTAGAAGAAGTAAACCCTGTAGCTTACCGAATCGCTTTGCCACCCGCTCTTGCTAGAATGCATAATGTCTTCCATGTATCTTACCTTAAAAAGTATATTGCTGGAAATAATCATGTTATTGATTGGACTGCCTTACAGGTAAGGGATCCAGGAATAATAACTCTCGAGCCCGTCAAGGTGCTGGAAATACGTAAGCTACACTTACGTAACCGTGAAGTCTCACAATGCAAGGTTCAGTGGGACCAGTATGCGGAAGACTCAGCAACTTGGGAGGACTATACGGAAATCCGTAGAAGATTTCCTGACATTCTTGAAGTTTTTGAGAATGCTGAACAATAAAGATTTTGTTAGTTTTATGCTTTGAATAATACCTTTGGTCATCGAGGACGATGAATCATAAGGGGGGGAGTATGTTACACCCCGGAATTTGTATAGTTACTATTCTAGTAATGCTTAGAGCATTCTGATTGTAAGGAAGGATTTGAATGAATAAAGTGTGTTGAACCATGTTATCAATATGAGAATTTGTTTACATGTTATGATTGGCTCATTCTGTATTCTTGATTGATGTTATTCTTGGATAAAACAATGCATAGAGGAGAGTAATTAGTCTTGTTTTATATTTGATTTATATATACTGCAAATGTTATGAGCAAGTGACTGCCATGGTTTTTGCCAATGGATGCAGGAACAAGAACTATTCCTCCAGGCGGAGGGGAAACATCACTCGGGAGGGGAACTTGGTCGGCTAACTGGTAAAGTTGATCATATGAGCATACACACACTTCACTAAGGGTTTTGGGAACTGAGTCAGAGTGAGTTGTCATAATAAGTCATCCTTAGGCTTAGGAGTTTTGGATTACTTCTTTATGCTTTGTGAGTGGTGTTACTTGTTGACTGACTTACTGTTCTGTGAACCTTGAATGTGAAATGTGAACTGATAAGTGTGGTATAGACAGGATGTATATGCGTATACATGTACCACTCATATGTACGTAACAACACGCATGACATGTCGATACATATGTATGATGGGCAATTATTATGCCATACACATGTGTCGACATGGCATACATATGGATACGTATACATGGCTGGCACACCTATAAACATATACACACTAGCTATAATGTTGTTATAACGTTATATTGATGCCTGGAATTTACAGTTAAACGTATATATACATGTTTGTACAGATACGTGTATTAAGGGTACGCTGACTGGCCTGTAATACACGTAATTGGATAATTAAATACAAATATGTATAGATATATTTAAATGTAAATATTGAATGTGTTTATAAATATATTTAATATTATATTTAATATAAATGTTATTATAGTTTTACCTATAATAAAATATATAGATATATCTATAGTAATATTTAAATATTATATAGATATATACATATATTTAAATATGGTAAATAAAACTATAATATGATATATATTTAATATAATGAAAAATATAAATATAATATCTTTTTTATATTTTAGATAAATATTACCTTGGAAATAATTAATTTTGACTTGTATAGTCATTTGGCAAATAAAATACATTTACCATAAGTAAAGAAAGTATTTTCGACTTCCATAGTCTATTGGGAAAATACGTTTGAAATGTCATGAGAATTTAAATGGTAAATATTTTAGTCTTTTGAAAGGTTTAAGCAAATACATTTTAAAACCTTGGCTAAGTTAAAATCGTGAATTTCCTTCATACTGAAAATCGCGGATTGTGGAATGGCCGAAATGGTGAAAATGATGAACCGCGCGCAGCTCCTCACGCCAATAGACCAGGTCGCAAGTTGCAAGTGCCACCATTCTGGGAAATGCGAAGGGAGGGGCGGAATAAAAGCCAGATGGCTGCGTTTTTACCTTGACATTTTCCTACTGAGATTAATCCGCCATTTCTAAAGCGCTTGTGAAGAGTAACGCCTGTAGGTGTCTTCCGTTCATATTTTGCCATGTGAGAGTTGAAACCTTCTTCATAAATTAGGTCGAATCATATCTCCTTTTTGCCGAGTAACATGCTAGATTGCTGCCACTGCATAATTTGACATTTTCAATGAGAAAGGTGTCGAATTCTCATGCCTAAAATGTAGTAAGCATGAGAATTTGAAACCTATAAATATAGGAGTTTCTCTCATTGTTAGCACACGAATTTCCTATCTGCTTTTGTT
>VCHN02003579.1:0-13847 GCA_007115665.2 Sequoiadendron giganteum | reverse complement strand
CTTTGTCCTGATCTGACAAAACAACACGATCAAATCTGATCTAGATCAACAATGCACAATATGCTCATTAGGTGTACAAAACTGTCAATGCTCAAAGGCTTGGTGAGTATGTCTGCTAACTGTTGCTCAGACCTACAAAACTTCATTTTAATTTTACCATTTTCAACCAATTCATGAATGAAATGATACCTGATTTCAATGTGATTTCTTCTTCCATGAAACACGATATTTTTCATCAGAGCTATCGATGAAACATTGTCACAAAAGATCATTGTTCCATCCTCTTGTTTTTCTTTCAAATCTGCCAAGATTCTTCTCTACCAAATAGTCTGACATGCTGCTGCATTTGCTGCTATATATTCAGCTTCAGCTATTGATAGGGAAATAATAGGTTGCTTCTTGGAAGCCCAAGAGATAGCACCCGAACCCAAATGATATACATAGCCCGAGGTGCTCTTCCTATCATCCAAACTTCTGCCCAATCACTGTCAGTGTAACCAACCAGCCCATATTCTTTTGCTACTATGTACAACATGCCATATCCTTTGCTACCATTCACATACCTTAGGATTCTCTTACCTTCTTTCCAATGGGTGTCTCTTGGAGTCTCGATGAATCTAAAAATCAGACTCGCTCCATGCATTATATCCGACCTAGTTGCTATCAAATACATCAAGCTTCCAACCAAGATTTTGTACATGGTTGGATCTACATTACTGCTGCAATCTTCTTTGCTCAACTTAAGACCTACGGTTGTTGGTGTTGGGATAGGCTTGCTCTCAACCATTCTAAACCTCTTCAAAATTTCATTTGCATACTTCTTTTGAGAGATAAAAATACAATCATGCATTTGTTTTACTTCTATTCCTAGAAAATAACTCAAGAGACCTAAATCTGTTATTTCAAATTCTCTTTTCATGGCCTCTTTAAAATCAACACTGGGGAAATCATCATGCCAAATAAAAACTAAATCATCTACATACAAGACAACAATTAAAATATTACCATTTGCTGCCTTGATGTAGAGAGTGGGCTCACCATCACTTACGCTAAAGTCATTGCTCATCAAATATGAGTCAATCCTACTGTACCATGCCCATGGAGCTTGCTTCAGCCCATAAAGGCCTTCTTCAGCCTATACATCTTGTGTTTTTGGCCTGGAACTTCATATCCAAAAGGCTGCTCCACATAAACCTCTTCTTTCAATACTCCATTAAGAAAGGGAAACTTCACATCCATTTGAAATACCTTCCATTTGTGTTGGGCAGCAATAGCTATGACTATCCTCACAGTCTCCATCCTAGGAACAAGGGCAAATGTCTCATAATAGTCTCTTCCAAACTGCTATTTGTACCCCTTGACAACTAATCTTCCCTTGTGCTAGTCTATTCTTTCTTCGGCATTGCTTTTAGTCTCATAGACCCATTTTACTCCAATAGCTTGCTTGCTTGGAGGCAAGTCAATCAGATCCCATGTATTGTTTCTTTCTAAGGCATCTATTTCCTCATCCATGGCTTCACACCATTTATCCTCTTTCACAACTTCTTCAAAATAAATTGGATCATTGTGAGAAAATAGTGCAAAAGTCACACTCTCATCAAATTAATCATCATACCTTCCATTTTGGTAGATCTCCCTTAGACTATTGGTCTTTCTTGGAATTAGGGAGGTGAGAGTGGGCTATAAAATTTTAGTGCTACTATTTTGCTGAACAGGCTGAAACTGGAGTGATTAGGAGCTGTCAAGAGCTCATCGGGAGTTTGTCGGGAGCTGTCAGGAGTTGGTTCGAAACTGTCAAGAGCTCATCAGGAGCCATTAGGAGCTGAATTTCTGGTTGTCTATGGTTGCTTCCACTTCTATTTGTTCTGATCAGGAGCAATTAGGAGCTGTCGAGAACCATCATTTTATGTTGTTGTAGAATTTTCCAGATCTTCATCTTCAATTTCTTCATCACTCTACACTGTCGAGAGCTATTGGGAGTCGTCAGAATCTGTCGTGCCATCCCATGACTGATCTTTTAAAAACTCCACATCTCTACTAATGATAATTTTTTTGGTGATCGGATTGTATAGCCTATAGGCTTTGGACTCTTCACTGTAGCCTGTGAAAATGCACTTTTCACCCTTATCATCCAATTTTTGCCTTTTTTCTTTAGGCACGTGTGCATAAGCGATACATCCAAACACTCTCAAGTTTTCAACCATCCATCTTCATTTTGTCCATGCCTCTTGAGGTATCTTGTCACAGACTGCCTTAGTTGGACTTTTATTAATCAAATGCACAACTATTGCAACAACCTCTCCCCAATATTCTTTAGGGAGTCCTTTTGCTTTTAGCATACTTCTTGCCATCTCTACGATGGTTTTGTTTTTCCTTTTAGCCACTCCATTTTTTGTGGAGTATAACTGGCTGTAAGCTCTTTTTTTATGCCATTCTACTTGCAAAAATTCACAAAACAATTGGAGGTATACTCTCCTCCTCTATCTGACCTTAGGACTTTAATAAAATGTCCACTCTCTTTTTCAGCCTGGGCTTTAAACAATAAAAACTTATTAAATGCATCAAACTTGTGCTGCAAAAAATAAACACATGTCTTATGGCTGTAATCATCAATAAAGGTCATAAAAAATCTGCTGTTACCTATGGAAGTGATTTGCATAGGGCCTACCAAATCCATGTGCACCAACTCCAATGGTGCTCTTACCCTTGTAGAGTTGCCCGATTGGAAGGGCTCCTTATGTTGCTTGCCCAAAATGCAAGCCTCACATTTAACATTAGGCTCTACTATCCTTGGAAAACCATCAACCATGTTGCTTTTGGACAAAAGACTTAAACCAACATAGCCTAGATGTCTATACCTGAGATCCCATAGCTTGGAGGGGTCTTCGATGGTGCTCTTGAGGGCTGCAAGTTGTACTGCTGTACATTTTCCATCCATGAGAGCTGCTGCAATAGACTGAGATGAGAAGCATGTCTCAATATTCAATGGAAACATTCAGTTCTTTTACATTTGTATTGCTGCAAACACCTTTGTTCTCTCAGTCTTGTCATAAATGACACATTTTCCCTTCTCCATCAAAAATTTGTATCCACTCTAGATCAGCTGTCCTACACTCATGAGGTTGTGCTTTAACCTCGGTGCAAAGAACACATTTTGAACCTCCTTCTCTTCACCTTGCTTGGTGCAGATCATGATAGATCCTTTTCCTTTAATAGGAAAAACTCCATTGTTCCCCATTCTAATTTCTGATTTAATATTTTTTTCAATGAAAGAAAAAAGATTTTCATTTCCACTCATGTGGTTACTGCAACCACTGTCCAAATACCAGACCTTCGGGCTGCCTTCTTCACCAACATTGCACTTGATGAAAGTTGTGGACTGATTTCCTTCAGCCACATTTGAATCAACAACATTAGCATTTTGTCTTTGCTGATTACTGTGCTTCTTCCAACACTCACTAGCATAGTATCCAAACTTGTGACAGTAGTAGCACTCAATGTTGCTCTTGTTACTTCTCCCACTCGAACTGTTGTTCTTCGTGCCTCTTTGAGAGTTGTTTTGAGAGTTGCTTGCTCCCTCTTGGCTGCTTGCTCATCCCAAGCTTTCTCCACTAGCATTTCCTTGATGGGATCTAACTCTACCTCTTCGAGAGCCATTCCTACCTCTCTCTCTACCTCTTACATTTGACTGAGCTTTGAAAGCTTACTCATGGGAGGTAGTAGCAAACCTTTTTAAACGCTACTCATGGGTATGGAGAGAACCCATTAACTCATCCACTGTCAAATTAGAAAGGTCTATCGATGCTTCAATAGCAATGACAAGAGGATCATACCTCGTGGGTAGACATCGAAGAAGTTTTTCAACAATCTTCAGCTCCTCTATCACATCTCCATTTGCTCTCAGCTGGTTCAACAAACCAAAGAACCTTGTTTGAAAGTCTTCAACAGACTCAATTTCTTTCATCTCAATAACTCGAACTCTCTTCGAAGTAGCTGGAGCTTCACACCTCTGACTTTATCAGTCCCTTTGTAGCCAGTCTCGAGGATTTCCCAAGCTTCTTTTGCATACTCAGTTGCTATAATTCTGAGAAAAATGGCCTTTGTCAAGGCTGCTTCGATCAAACTCAAAGCTTTTGCATCCTTCTTCCTCTAGTCCTTCAGTTGGGTCTTCCGGTTATTTGTGAGAGCTGCAAATGCAGTTGGGTCAGTGATATCCACAAACCCATTTATGAGAAAGTCCCACAAATCATTGGCCACCATGATGGTCTTCATCTTCTTGGCCCAAATGTCATAGTTCTATCCATTAAAGGACAGTGGTTGCTGCCAACTCCTTGCTTCATCTCCAGCCATGTCTCCTACAACAAAAACCTCAACACCCAAAAAATACAAATGCCCAAACTCACAAGGAAATGGGGCCTATGGCTTTAATACCATGTCAAGATTTTAAAAACAAACAAATGCAAAACACACAGAGTTGTTGCTCTATTTTCCAGTCAAGCTGGAAATGCCCAAATGTTAAATGTGGAAAATAACAAGGAGACATGCAACTTTTATTCACTATTAATCAACTGGAAATGAAGAAACATAAAAAAAGCTAAGAACTAGAAGCTATTACGACTTTTTGGGAGCAACCAAAAAAATTGCTTAACCAGACTGGTAATAATTAGGAGCAAACACTGCTCTTACAAAATAACAAACAACTGCTGATGTTCAGGAGTTGTTGGAAGCTCACAGAGAATGTTCTTCTCACAGTCTGCTGCTGCAATCTTCTTCTCTGACTTCTTCTCTCAACTTTTCCCAACTCTCTTCTCCAGCTGACTTCTACAAATTGATAGAATAATCTCCCTTCAATTAATTTTGTCTAGGACAAACATTCCCCCCTAAATTTTGAAATCACCTACCTCGTAATGCCAATTTCAAAATCAGCTACCACAATCAACTTTGGAGCTGACAGGAGCTGCAGGAAGGATCCCCAAAACAGAAGGGCTCCTGACAGGTAGGTGAAGGCTGCAGGGGCACTGGTGGATGAGTAGAGGCTTAGGAGAAACATTAAATTCCAACAATTATTGATCAACTGTTCAATCTAATATGTTTTCTCTGTAATGCTTTTGATTCCCTTATCTCTGATGATCTTTCCAAAATCATAACCTCATTAAGAACCCAACCTTTCTCCTTTGTTTTTAATCGATCTTTCTTGATTTGGGAATTCTTCTTAACGATCCCTGACTCAAATATCTTTGATTACCCATCAACCTTCTAGATGGTGATTTCCTTAGGTACCTTCTTACACCTTTCTTTATCTCCATTATAGGGACCTGATTTTCAATAAAAAAATAGGATTGAGCCTCCATTATGATTCATCACCGAGAAGCCTACGAGTCTCTATAATGAAGAGCCATACAAGGATTTCTTCTCAAGGAACATCTTTGTTTAAGCACACAAGAAGAAATCTTTCTTAACTAATTATCATCTAGCACTGAATTTGCTATCTCTAATTCCTATTCTTTCACGCCCTATTTTCTGCTACGCACATTAGATGACTAGCAATCACATGAACTTTTGGCTGGTGCAGTGCGTCATACAAATCACAGGGATCAATCTTTCCAAGATCAAACTGCTTGCCATAATTCACATCTTTGTTCAAGCCCTTGAGATAACTCACTACCCTATTTTTGGATGCTCCTCCAAGGGTTAATTTAGTTGGCATCTACCTGGATGCTCCTCCTACCAACTAACTAAATTAAAAAAAATTCCGTTCAAATCTCCAACGGTCTGAAGGTGGACCTAGAAATTTTATTTTAGAATAACTAAACTTTATAGAATTTTTAAGATAACTATAATAATTTGTTTTTAATAAATGGAATCAAATTATTTTAGGAAGAGCTATTTTATAGTTTCAACTTTAAAAAAAAATAGATGTTTGTTATATCTTACCTTTTATTTAAATTTAGATGATTATGGTATGAGATTTTGTGATGTCAATGTAGAATGTATTTTAGTTCAATAAAGCATTAGAAATAAGTTAAATTGAATTGTGTTTATAATTTTGGTTATTGAAATAAATATAATTGATAAGTATACAATTAATTTAAATTCTTTAGTTAGGATAGAGTACTCGACATAAAACAAATAATTAGAGGCACTTAACTTGAAAATTAATAATAGACTTGATTGGTGTAGATGTAATATTTAATCGACTTATCACTATCTAAAATTTTATGCCTTAAGTTTGTTGATAGTCTTAGAATTTATATGGTTATGCAATCATATGCTAATAAAAACTAGTTATATATAACCCTTATATACCTGATAAACTTATTTATTCATAACCTACATGAAATGAATTTGTTCTCAAATCACTAAAGATAGATCCCTAGTTATATTACAATGTTATAGGTGTGAAAAAATATTCATAATCCTACACTATTGTTTTATTCTTTATTTTATGGATGTGAGATTTTTAAATGGTTATTCTATTGTGTAATAGCGTCACAATATACTGCGAAGAGAAAAAAAAGGAAAAGAAGAATATGTATTTGTGCATTTACACACAATAATGATCATGATCTCTTGCAATAGAGAATACTTAGTAATCCCAAAGACTGTTTTAGAATGCTATTACATTCATCTAATTGAGCATTACATTCATGCCAACAAATGCTAGAAAGGAAATTTCATAACTATGACTAAAAAATCTTCTTGAATACATACTTAATTCCATTGACATATTCTGCAAAATAAAACATATTACAATACTAGTTTTCTTCTATTCCACAAGTCTATAATCCTTTAGCAAACTAGACTTAGCATTGATGGATTCCTTGCAACTTGGAATCTAGAGACCGCACCACAACCAACCTTTAGAAATGACTCAAAATTTTCATTATCAGTAACAAGGCATTAACCCTAAACTTCACCATTCATAGTTTAAATGCATGGTCCAAGTTGAATTGCACCCAAAATAAACACTTTAGATCAATGGAGATAATATACAATCAATTCTAGTAGCTAGATGACTATGCCATTACTATTCATAGCTAGAGTGAGTGGAAAATATGCATACAATTTTTTCTTCCATATGTTCTCACCTTCTGTGAAAATTTGACCCCAATTCGAATGTTAAAATCATCTTTTAGGGAAAATCAACACCTGTTTGCATGTGGGATTTTTTACTTTAGTAGGATTATGATATTTTATTTATTGCTTTTGAAGAATGAGATTAATATTTTTGGGATGTAGATATATTTTGACATCTTTACAAATTCAGTGATATCCCATCAACCATAAAATCTCTATAAAATTTCTTATTGAAGTACAATGAACAACTTTAGGATGTAGCAAAAAAATGGCATGCACTAGGTTATGCAAAATAACACCTTTTTCTCAAGATATATCTTGATACTTGAAAAATTTCTACGAAAATTCATCTTGCAATACTTTGGCCACCATTAGGACATATCATATCACCTTCAAAAATCACACAAAAATTTAATTATTTCTTCCCATGCATCATGGTTCCTTTTTTCCTATCATCAAGGCTTGAATATGACCTAGGAACCCTTTATCGAGGGTTTCATGGGAACTGGGAATAGTGGTTCTTGGTTTCTATGGAACCTTGTGTAATGCCCATAATTTTACACTAAAAAAAAACCAACTAATTTTTTTAAATACATTAATTAAGCTAATTAACATTCTAAACATTGGAAGAGTAGGAGTTACAGGAACATCATTCAATTTCAACACTGACTAACGCGTGGTATACACCCATACCATTATAAACTTTTTTTAAATATACTTGAGAACTAACAAAGAACTATACTCTCATGCCCACATTTACTGTGGGTTTTAACACATCCATCATAGTTTGTTTTTTCTACCCTAAATTTGCAACTTAGCACATAGTCATCACACACTCACTATGCAATACTACTTCTAAGCTCTAACCAAAGTTGATCTTATTAAATTGAAGGAGGAATAACTCGAGGTTTTATCAAACTATAAGCATTTGTCTGCCGACTCTTGAAATCAAGTGTAAGGGTGTTTGATTTAACTTATTTTAATATCTTTGATAAAATAGGGTGTTCAATGATGTCACCATACATGAGATTATTATTGCATTTGAATCTTGACCCACACACCTGGCTAAGGCTGCATATCATCATGACTTCATCAATAAGATTTATCATAGAGTAGATAACCTTGATATAATAGTTTGAATTTTTATGCAACTTATATATTATACATTATTTTTATGAAATTAATTTTGAAGTTGTAAAATATTAAAAATAACACTTACAAATAAATATATTTTAATTCTTATACATATTATTAATTTCCAAATGAAAAACAAAAATAAATAAATAAAGAAATACTAACTTTTTAAGAACTATATTCGATGGATGGGTATGGAAATATATTCCCATCTCTTTAAGGAGAAATTGTAATCCAGGAATTTCTAGAATACCTTTTAAATACTAAAGTGGCTTTTCACGATGGTAGGTGGATCCTTGAATGGAATTTTTATTTTTATTGTCTTCCAATGGAAAGTACGAAACACTAGATTTGCTTGCAAATGAATGAAATATTTAATACTGTTCTTTTTATCTTCCCTTATCTATGACATGAAACACTAGACTTGCTTGCAAATGAATGAGATATTTAATACTATTCTTTTTATCTTACTTTATCTCTTGTCATAAATTTAAATCCCTGGTCTTCTAATGCCAAGAACGAAACATTAGACTTGCAAGTTGCTTGCAAATGAACAAAATATTTAATATTGTTATTTTTATCTTCCCTGATCTCTTGTCATAGATTTAAATCCCTGAATCTGCATTAATTGTAAGAGCCACATTTTTACTTATCCAAAACATTAAAATATTATATATTATTTATTATTAGTTTATTATTAAAATATAAATATTTGTGTATAGGAATAATAATGTAGATATATAGAATCATTTTGATATAAATATTTATTGTTCATATTTTTTAGCAACATTATTATATAATCTACATTTAAATCTTCTAATCTAAATATTAATGATTCTTTTATTATTAAACTCAAGAATAAAATTTGTATTTAGTTACAATGTATTCATTAGTAGAATATTGTTGTTAACAACTAAATTACAATAAGATTTATTAAAGAATTTAACATTAAATAATGTTATTTTGACTAGTTACTCACCCTACCAATAGTAATTTTATTATTCAATTCTTGATTATAGATGATTTTACGGATGAAACCAAAATATTATCATTTTTAATATAGGGAATTTTTTTCCAATATCCTTTTATTGACCATAATTTTAAATTTATTTATTTTTTTGATTCTTTGCATCTTAATAGTTTAAATTGATAATAGGATCAAAATATTATTTAGTTTTATATTAATGCCAATGTTGCAATTAAAATTTCAATTATATTTTTCCTACAATTTCTCCCTCTACTCCATAAATTAATTTACCAAAATGTTAGTTACAAAAACTCCTATTATAAAATAATATTACATCAGTAATTTCTACGATAAAGATTTCTACATTATTTATTATGGAAAAGTAAGGTAATTCCTCCTTCCATTTATGTGAACTCTGTTTATATAGGAAACTTCATTTACAAATATTTACAAATATTTATATTTGTAAATGAATTTTCCTATATATTTAACACAACTCATCAAGAAATAAATAGAAATAATTGGAAATATAATTTTTGCTTACCAAATGTTATTTTGTTACATCCATCATCAGATTAAGAAAAGAATGGGAAAAATAATTTCATGTGGGCATTGGGTTCAATCCTTATATATACCAACAACCACTACATCTTTCTACCTGTTGTTACCAATAATCAATCATCCTATTTTTGAAATATTCACTTTCGAATAATGTATCAATTTTTTTTTGTAATTCAACAGGTTGTATTTTTTACAGATTAAGATTTTGGTAAAGTTTTACGGGCTCTTGGTTAAACTTTTAGTATTGAACAATGAATTTTGGTAAAGTTTTACGGGCTCTTGGTTAAAATTTTAGTATTGAACAATGAATGTATATTATAAAATTACTAGCCAAATTTTTGTATAATGCTTACCCTATTGATATTTAAGAAATCTTTCTTGAAATAATGGTAAAATTGTAGAAGTTTTAGAAAAAAAATTTACATGTAATAAATAGATCTATTTCACCATTTTCTCTTGTTTTCTTGGACATAACAGGCCTGTACCAGCTAAGCAAGGATTTCCCTTAACCAATTGATAATGTAGATACAACCTTCTATATTCTTTTATGGGTAAACTAGGCCATTCAATATTTTGTAATTGTCTAAATTTTTTTAATTATTTTCATCTTTAAAAAAAAAAAAAAACTTATAATATTGATGAAACTACAATATGCTTCTACTGTATTTGTTTTTAGGATTTTTTTTTAACCACTGTTTATAATATGAGTGTTGCAAGACTATTTAGAATATGACATAAATTGTATAATTATAAATAAATATATTATCAAATAATAAATATACATAAATATCAAATATATAATTTTATAATATATTAATTTTCAAAACGACCTATCAATTGATCTTATTTGACCTTCCACACCTCTTCAGCATACCCATTGCACACCATGCTGTGATCACTAGTATAAAATATTATATAATATTCGGCATTTATTTTGACAAGTATTTTTCCTTTTTAGGAAACTTCAAACAGGGGTTTTCCAGATCAGAAACAACAAGTGGCTTTTTAGAAAAGTCTATGATCTTGGGCAAGCGAGAATAATAGGGATCTTGAACAAATGACAACATTCAGTAATAGACCACGTGTGACCTACATTTTTGTATTTTTTGTTCCATTTCATACAAATGTAAGCCATCCTTTCTCAAATGAACTCTATGATAAGTTGGATTTGATTGAGTGGTGTCCTAAATTCATTATTTAATCACCAAGGCACTAATCTCTTGTTAATTTAGAAAGAATGTTGTGGGTAGAAAAAAATAATCACCCCCTTGATGGCTATAATCTCTTGGAATTATTATAACATTAAATTTATCACAAATTTTAATTTTGGATTGAAGCTTTGTAGCCTTCTATCATCATTCTATACTTGTTTCCATCAATACCAGTAACAATTTTCTATTTATTGATAAAAATATAAACTTGAGATTCATATTTGAGTTCAGTTATGAGTTTTCAATAAGATCTTGGAGAGTTTTTCTTTTGTGTATTGTAACTTGTTAGAAGTGTTTAGTATAATATTTTAAGGATTTTTTATTCTGGTCTTAGTCTTGAGTTCTATATGGAAGGTTTAGCCTCACTAGAGTTTTACATTTCTTATTTCTAGTATTAATAGTTTAGTGTATCTATTTTATTGCATTTTGAGATTTTGCACTATTTTGGGCATATCTTGTTCCCCTGGGAGTGATGAGGAGTTTGGTGTTGATTGTGGGAATGAATGATGATTTGAGGCATTGGGACATTTGCTAGTTATATTTGGACTATGAATGTAATTGTCATTTTGAATCTAATATTCCACATCCTTCAAGCACATCAAGGAATTTGGCAAAAGGTCTAGAAATTTGGCTTCACACCTGTCAGTAGAATTTTGATTAGAAGTATCTAATGGAAAAAAAAAGAGAACACATCTTGTAGGCATGGAATTCAAAGGGGAAGAGACAAGATTTTTTTTATATTGTTTCACTCTATCTCTCAGATTTGGGGGGAAAATTTGAAGGAAGGAGGGAAAGAGGATGGACTTGGAGACAAACAAGAAAAATATTAGAATTTGTGACCATCCAAGAGCTCTATTGATTGTCTTTCCCAAATCAGGGTAACATTCATTGCTTGAATGTTTTCATTTTTAATTTACTTGGAAAATAATTTTGCAGTTGGAAGAATCTAGCATATATGACATTGTGAAAATAAGAATTTTCTGGTTAGTTTCTAATTTTGTTTCAATAATCAATTGAATGAACAAAGACCCATAAATATTTCTTACATCTATGCAATTCTCGGCATAGAATTTATGTTGGGTAATTGGGTTTGATATACCTGACCAGCTAAAGAAATAAAAATTAGAAAAAATATATATCATTAATGTTTCTTGCAATTGCAACAAAGACTAGGTTAAAAGGCTTAATTTAGTTTAATCACAAATTCTCTTCTAATTTTTCCAATGTTTGGTGATTAGATTGGTTTAGGTTTAAACTCAAAATTCTAATTTTTTTTTCCACAAAAGTAGCAAGCCACTATAATTTTATTAATATTAATATATATTTTTACATAATGATGGTTCATGCAAACATACTTAGATAGACTATTACAAAAGACTAATACCTTCCTGTTTCATCACCGGAGTGACCATATAAAAGAAGAGATAATAATGAAATTGAAATCTAACTAATTATTGTTAAAAGGGATAAGTATCCCATAATTTATGGTTTGAATCATGATGTAATTATTCGTGTTATATTATTATTCTTTCTCTACTTGTACAAGAAGATATATGGTTTTTCCTAAATATATTTATTTATAGGCATATTGTCTGTTTAATAGAGATTTTATTTAATGCTTACAAGTCATATAAGAAATATTTTATCCAATTCAATGGTTTTGTGTGTTCTCTATAGGAGGGGTCTTAGTTTCATTTAATTTGTAGTTGCAAGTATCCACCCATAGTCCAGTAATAGAATTGGGAAAGGATTCAAAACTAAGAGGATTTTGACACATGTAAATATACATAATTTGTGTCACCTTCCCTATCTCTTCGCTCTAAGATAAATCTCTAACCGGAAAGAGTATGTCTTGAGTAGTAGTGGATCGAAGGAAGATAAAGATTAAGAATAGGGAGAATGTGATGCAGATATTTCTTTCACCATTTTCTTGAGCTCTAGAAAACATTTTAATTCTATAGTGTTAGGTGTGGATTTTAGGTAAGTTGTTGGTTATGTGTTTCTCCTTAATTCCTTCAAATTTGTAGTGGAATATTTGTAGATACTTGTTGCTATCTTTCACTATTTTTTTTTCTTTCTATCAAATATGATTATAAGAAATAAATTACAATAACATTCAATAATAACCAACTGGTCATGGGACTCTACGAATACTTCCGAAGCCAATTCCTACCTTTTTTGTAAGAGTGATGCAAACTTTAGTATTGTAACTAGTATGTGTAAACTAGAAGAGTCAAGTTCTAAGATTTAGTTGTTCATCTAGATGGTTGTGTTGCAGAAAAATATGCTCATGAGTGTTTAAAACTTTTGCAAAACCATTAATGGGTTTTGTGCCTTGTTCTTTCCCCTTTCTCAAACATATTGAAATTTTAATTTTGGATGGGGGATGTGAACGTTATGATAGTTTTAACACTGGCATTTCTGCTGCAATCTATAGATTGAAAGATGTGAATTTCTTTATATGATGTAAATTTGGAAATGTAATGGTTACTATCATTATCTAAGAGTGTATATTATGAATACAAATAAATTTTATTTTTTATACTAATCATTGGATTCTCAGAAGATTTCTAGGATTGGGAAGTCATAAATAAGGAATAAGTCCTTTAATTTCTTCAATCACGTAGTAGTGAGTGGATTTAGGAAACTTGTTAGACACAAAGTAGCCTTCTTGGTGTACCTTTCAATAAAGGGAATTACCTTGGAATTTTATTATTTGAGCCAAAGTCAACATGGGCTTTGTCTCTTTGGATATTGTTTAGCCATCTTGTAAATTTTCCAGATATCATAAGGAGATGATCAGATTTTTTGTTAGAGATATTACTTGTCATCAAATTGATATTTTAAATTAATTTCTCGATCAAAAAACTGTTAGCTCCTAAAGTTGCACCCTGGTT